>CAODLS011219027.1:0-13179 GCA_948243855.1 Flueggea neowawraea
AAAGTATGTCAGCTTTAATAAGGTTTGGAAAGATTCTTGAAAGATTCTGGTTTAGTTCCAGAAGGATTTCGTGCATGTTGTTTGCTTTGGTTGTGAACGATTTCGAAATGTTTTCGTGGAAACCATACTATGTATATAGTGTATACGTATGTATACCTATTGTGTACCACATATGTTAGTTTTCAAATGGTTTTCAAACCAGTCTTTGTGAGGCACGTATGAGGCGATCTGGAGTGTTGTCCCTCACTCACAGGTTTGACACTTTTTCTTTGTTTGTTTTGTCATTGTTATTATCATCTTGCAGTTGACTCTTGGGGATTATACTCATTGGCTTTTGATGCTTAGTGAGGGATTCTAATGTTGCGGTCAGTGCCCTTTGACCGGGCCCATTGTATGATTAGTAGATGCTCCACACCGGGTTCATGTGGGATGTGTTTATGTTTCTATTATTGTTTCTGACATTTCAAATGCTTTAATTTGAAATAACTTCCGCACTTAATATTATTTATGTTTTGTTTTAATAAACAAAGATTATAATTTTATTTGTTTTTCATATTTATTTAAATATGATATTTGAATAGAAGTTTTGTACTATGGAGGCTTGTGCGAGATGAGTCGGGCTCCCATAGACGATTCACCTCGTACGCCGATCATGGTCTTGGGAATGGGTCGTGACAGTATTGATCTACTATGTTTTTATTTTGTAGTGTATAAACTTGCTTTAATTTTTATGCATTTATTTTTTATTGTATTTTTATGAATTAATTAAATTATTAATTAATATTGTATTCAAATTAGTTAAAACATACAAAACATATCGAAGGTGAAATATACAAAATAATATAAACTAGTCCAACAAATAATTGATATTCATATAAATGAGAAGTGAATAAAAAAAATACGTAAAATATATATATAAAAAAAAAAAGATGAAAACAAAAAAAGAGCTACAGTGTCATGCTAGCAAGAAGCAAAAATGGTGCAGGAAATGAAGTTACTGCACCATTTTTACATCTTTTCCTCCAAAATTGAAGTGGATTGGAGTTGCTCTTTCTCTTTTGATCTTTTTATCTTTTTCCATATATGATTGTGTTATTCGCATTTAATATACATAATGATGAAATCACATGGCATGTGTTGGTTGGGTTGTCGTTACAAGAAATGAGGCGCTCCGAGACATCAGGGAAGTCAGTAAAACTGACGTAGGAAAAGACAGATGACACATGAATACTTGAAGATCACGTTTCCAAATCTCGAAAAGAACGGATCGAGAATGGTTTTAGACATTCGAAAGGGTCTTCTAGGGAAGGAATGACTCGGGAAGGAGCCGATGAGTTAGGAGCATTTACCCACTACAGTGCACGAGGAAACGTGGAGTAATTTACAGAGCACACGTCCGAAGAAAGAATGTGTGAGAGTTTTTTAGGGCATGAACATGGGCTTCCCTAGAAATGGAGAACGTGAGGAGAGAACGTGGCTATCTGGCCGGAAGAAAATCAAGTATAAAAGAGGAATCACTACAGGACAAAGGACACATATCAACACCCATCATTGCCTTTGCTTTTATTCTGCATGTTTTTATTCTCATAGTAGCGTAGTTTTCTTTGTGCAAGACTCGAATTCTTCCTGTTTGCATTGGTCATGGCCTCAGTAGGTTCTTTTGAGTAAAGTATAAGCTCACGAGTTCTCTCTTAAGTTCAATTTCAGTTATTAATTCATTCCTTTACTTTATTCTTTCTTTATTTGTTATGATAATTCGATTAGTATGTCCAAAAGTCCTAATTCGTTAGGAAACACCGAACCCTATACGATTTTTCACCTCTCGAATCTCGCATCTGCGACCATTCGATTCCCTAAAGAGAATTTCAAGAACATTTTTTGGTGACCACAGTGGGAGATATGACAAAACGTGTTACACGAAATGCTAATCTCACAAATCCAGAAAATGCTTCCCGTCAGAAGGCATCTCCTCTTCGCTAGCCATCTTTGGAAGCCGCTTGAGAAAATGACGGATCCGAAAGCTCTGAAAATCAGGATCTTATGGCGGCACATTATGTAGTTTTGCCCCAACAAATAGCTGACTTTTCGTCAAGAGTAAATGACACGTTGGAAAAGATGTTTCAAACCCACCAAAAAGAATTAGAAGACCACTTCGATAAGCAAGTGTCCCATCTGACAAAAGCTATCGAAAGGCAAAAACTCCACGCAACAAATCTAGCAGGCAAACAGTCTGAAGTGTTCCTCAGGCGAACTAATGATTGGTATGCACAAGTCCGGCGCGAGGGTGATCGCATCGTAGGAGATCTGAACCATCTCTATTACGACTTACACCCACCTCTCAGAAAACAAATCGTGAAGGAAGTCTAAATAACCATGGAAGCACGAGCAGCAAAAGGGAAACACATGATGACCAATAAGGACTCAACCAACTTCTCGGGGGCAACTTGAGCAAGGATCTATGAATTTCCTTTGGGCTATCCCTCGGTAACCACCAACATGGCATGCGAACTTGCATTAACGACGTACTCCACCAAAATGGTTCCGGTTGTGAATGTCATTGCCCAGAATAACCCTTATTTCGAAATAAAAACCAAAGCTTGAGGTCTGAGTGGCACTAACAGTTTCGCAACCCCGGCGCCAATTCCTCCCGCGCTGCAGGTTATATGTTCCTCTTGTCAAAGGAGCATATGAAACTTCGGGAAATAACATTACGATTCCATATCACCTTGCTCCTCCGATGGCTTATCCTAACTGGTCATACCATATACTGTGTATAGTTCACAACCCTATGAAGGTCTTACCACAAGAGGTCAACTTCCTACTCATCATGGAACACAGCCTTTTGGTTATTTGATTTCGGGAGGTCCACCTCCTACACAGTCGGGAGCCCAGCCTTACGAAAATTTTGCTTCAGGAAGCCAGCCTCTCATACATTCAGGATCACAGACTCATGGAGGATTCGTCTCGAGAGGACAGTCTCCGATTCATCCTGGAGCACAACCATATAGAGGTCTAGTCTCAGGAGGACTACCGCCTGTACTGCCAGGTGTACCACCCCCGTTACCTATTGGGGCTCAACAACCACCCGAATTAACGCAAGAAGTGGTGGCTAATATGATCGAATGAATGTTCGGTCCACAAATACAGCGGGTGAACCGCCCGATTTACCATAAACCATGTCTGGATTACATCGACAAGCATTTCCCTTTTCCTCAAGGGTGTAAAGTCCCAAAATTCACATTATTCTCAGGGGATGACAAGATGTCTGCTCTCGAACATGTGGTGTGCTTTACTTATCAATATGGAGAGGTGTTCGAAAATAATTTCATGAAACTAAGATTGTTCCCAAGTTCGCTCACGGGAACTGCATTCAATTGGTATCTCAACCTCTCGCCGAATTCCATTTTTACATGGTGGGACATGCAAAATGTGTTTCAGGTGCAATTTGCATGAAGCGATCCTGGGACCTTAATCGCTGACTTAGTTCGATTAAAACAAAAGGCTGGAGAAATTGCAGAAGAATTTTTAACCAGGTTTCGCTAGGCCCAAATCCAATGTTAGATTAACCTTCCCGATAGGGAGTTCCTTCGAGTGGCTCAGGACGGTTTGAAATTTGAATTATGGAAGAAGTTCGAGGGCATGGTGTTCCATAATTTATACGAATTAACGGAGAGGACAGCTCGGTTTGAGAGTATCCTCAAGGAAGAAGGCATAAGGAAAAGTACGACCTTTGGCAGCTACTACCAAGAGATCGCACCTACCGATGCTTCTATAGAAGCGATTGAGTACGTGGACAATACGACGGTCGAAGTCGATGTGGCTGAATACGTCAAAGGGAAACCTTTGGTGTGTGATTATTTGGCCAAGAAGAACGTACAAGCTCCCGTAAGCTTCAAATCGAAAGAAAATAGAAACTATTCTTTCAATTTAGACAAGGATGATTTGATCTTTGACTGGCTCTTGGAAAACAAGAGAATCTGATGCAAAGACAATCACAAGCTCCCTTCGGCTGAGAAGCTTCGAGGGAAGAAATTTTGTAAATAGCATAGTTCGTCGTCACACTCGACGAACAATTGCATAATTTTTAGAAATGTAATCCAAGACTTGGTAGAGTCAAAGGAATTACAATTTCCCGACTCACGGGAAGTAATGGGAGTTGATAGCAACCCATTTCCACAAAGTTTTGAATGTGATGTAATCGATCTTTTCCCTTGTGTGCAGGCAACTTCTGGAGTCACGAAGGCCACTCGAATGGTAGTGGCATTGTTCAACCGGCTGGTGGATATGGGCGTGATTAACTTCCACGCTTATCAGATCCCTCACTCGATGCGGTATGCAAATGGCACCTTTTTGACCTTCATACTACTGACAAGTGTGTTGACTTCAATGACTTCTTGAACAAACACCAGGATTATAGCTGGTACGATCTAACAAATAAGGAGGAAATAGTCATTGGCCTTGGATATCCATGAGGGCTTAGCTCGGCTACGAAGCTTCCATGCCATAACCCATTCACCCAAGGTTCGGCAAGCTACGAGCACTACAATTTATGGCCAAAATAGGAACTCGGGAAGCACTCTAGGGTCAGTCCACCCACTTAGAGATGTCGTCATACATGCATAAACCAGGCATCGAGGGATATATCACCCAAAAGGATGGGCTTTTGTCATTCGTGCGTCGAAAGATTGCAGGAGCTGATAGTCACCCACCAGGTGACGTGGAACGTCTGTTGGCCTGGCGAGCTCCGGGAGCATATGTATAAGCAGACCTAACACTTCTTAGCTGATCAATATGCCAACACCCAAGGCACGTGATACCTCACTCCTCAAACTACCCATCACACTTCACGAGCTCCCCAATATGCTGCTCCTCAAACGCACTTCGAGGAGAAAAGAAAGTGGGAGTAAGAACTAGTGCGAAAAGACAAGTTACCCGTCGTCGAGGCGTCTGAGCCAAAGCCACAAAGGTTTTGGAAGCCTCAAAACCCCGAGGCTAGAGTTTGGAAGAAGTTCGTTGCCCCAACATGACGGTTCTCGAAGAGGAATCATGAGCCTCTTGGTCCCACTAAGTTGAGCAAATCGCAGAGAAGAAGGTGGTACCAACGCTTGGCAAAACTTCAGAAGCAGACAAAGAAAGTCTCAAGGGATCAAGTGTGGGAAGAGCCGACGAAGAAGGAGGAAAGCTTGAATGGCTCTTTTTCCAACGAAAAAGCACGTCAGAAGTCGGACTACGAGACTTATTTCTCAGAGAGTGACTTTAATGTCATCCTTGATGACTTCCCTCCTCTTAATGGGCCCAAGACAGTCGATTGCAATATGGTGTTGACACTTCCCGCAGGATATAAGGCTTCACAGAGGTAATTGACAACTCAACCCGAGGATGTAAAAGATAAAACGGCTTCGACGTCCGAAGTGGCAGTGGTCGAGAAGAAAGAGTCGCGAGCTACAACCAAGGCACCAGGTAAGTATACCGCGAAGGATGACTGGTGAAATCATGGCTTTGATGCAGTAAGAGATTCACAAACTTCTCAAAGCCGAATTCATTCGAACTTTCAAATATGTAGAATGGATTTTGAATATCGTGCTAGTGAAAATGAAAATTTGCAAGATTTGAATCTGCATTGACTTTCGGGATCTCAATCATAGTACCCCTAAAGATGAATATCCAATGCCAGTTGTCGATATGCTTATCGACAACACGGCTGGATTTCAGGTATTTTCCTTTATAGATGGTTACTCAGGATATAACCAGATCTAAATGGCCGAGGAAGACATCCACAAAACAACCTTCTGATGTCCCGGATCTCTCAGAATATGTGAGTGGGACGTCATGCCTTTCGGCCTAAAAAACGCAAGAGCCACGTATCAACGGGCAATGAATGCATTTTTTTATGACTTGATCGGGAAAGTTGTCGAGGTGTATATCGACGACATAGTAGTCAAGTCTCTAGATCCCAAGAAAAACTTAGAGGATTTAAAACGCATTCGACGAATGCAATCCTATGGTTTGAAGTTAAATCCTTTAAACTTTTTGGGTTTCTTGGTTCACAATCGAGGACTTGAAGTGGATGAAAATAAGGCCAAGGCAATATTGGTTGTCAAACCTGCCCGAACTAAAAGGGAGTTACAAAGCAAATCAATTATCTAAGACGTTTTATCTCCACTGTTGCAGGAAAAAAGCCAGTATTCTCCCCATTGCTTCGATTGAAGGGAACCGAAGAATTCCTGTGGAATGTGAGTCATCAAGAGGCTTTCAAAGCCTTGAAGGCATACCTATCGAAACCACCGATTATGGATGCACCAATCCTGGGAAAGCCACTAAAGTTGTATGTTGCCGCGGGTCCAGAATCACTGGAATGCTTGTTGGCACAGGATAGCGAGACAGGGCAAGAAAGGGTTGTTTTCTATTTAAGTAGAAGTTTGAACAATGTCGAATATAATTATCCTTTTATAGAAAGATTATGTTTGACACTGTATTTTGCTTCAATAAAATTAAGGCATTATTTTATTTTCTATACTATTTTTGTTATTGCACATTCCGATATATTGAAATTCATGTTAACGAGTCCATTGCACAAAGGCCGAATTAGCAAATGGAGTTTGGATTTGGTGCAATTTGATCTCGTTTATGTTTTTCAAAAATCAGTGAAAGGACAAGCATTAGCCAAGTTTCTCGCAGAACACCCAAGCCTCAAAAAGATATAACTTCTGATCGAAATAGCCTATTACAGTTTGGTACCTTGGAAGTTGTATTTCGATGGTTCTAGCACGAAATATGGCCAGGGGATAGGTATAGCCATGGTTTCTCCAAGAGGGACACCAACACAAATATCCTGCCGAATAATCAAAAAGTGCACCCATAATCGAGCCAAGTACGAGGATTTAATTTTAGGTCTCGAACTCGCTCGGGAAAAAAATATTTGTGACTTAGAAATTTACGGAGATTCGCAGCTAGTGATTCATCAAGTGACAAGGAAAGCCAAATGCAATGATGAAATCCTTATGAAATGCCTCCAACGAGTTGATGGATTATTGACATTCTTTGATGTCCATAAACTCCAAGACATTCCATGGTTGTCAAACTGGATGGCGAACGAATTGGCTCAACTAGCATCTCGGTGCCATTTGTTATAACTAAGTCTGGGAGGAAACCTCACGATAGAGTTCAGAATCCTTTTAGATGAGACTAGGATCGTCGAGGTTTGCAACAAGATTTTGCAGTGGACAAGTGACTGGTAAGAGGAACTGATAACGGCCCTAACGAATTCGTCTCTCATTGAGCAAAATTCCCATTTAAGGCAACTAATGAAGAATTACACTGTAATCGAAGGAGAGCTTTTTCATAAAGGAATGACAGAATGCTTTTACGATGTGTTAATATCGACGAGGCCCTTTGAATTATGGAAGAAAAGCACCATAGGTTGTGTGGTTTACACCAGGCTAACGAGAAAATGGCATGGCTAATTCGACGACACGGTTTCTTTTAGCCTTCTGTACATAAAGATTGTATTTCGTTGGTCAAAGGGTGCACGTCTTGTCAAAAGCATGGAAACATTTCCCGAGACCAGCAGTCGAACTCCATTCAGTCATTAAGCCTTGGCCTTTCTGAGGTTGGACAATGGATGACATTGGAGAAACACATCCTAAGTCATCCCGAGGACATTCGTATGTGTTGGTGGCTACCGATTACTTTACCAAATGGGTAGAGGTCATCCCTTTGAAACGAATTACAGGTTGAAGTGATCTGCTTCATCCAAGAACACATTATTTACATGTTGGGACTACCCCAATCAATCGCGATAAACCAATCCACTACTTTCAACGGTGAACAGGTCCAATCGTTTGCTAACGAGTACGATTTTGATATCATAAATTCCACTCCGTACTACGCTCAGACGAATGGGCAGGCGGAATCAACAAACAAAATCATCAAGAATAACATCCAGCGTATTATTTCAAAAAACCCAAGGGAATGGCATGGATTATTACAAAGTACATTGTGGGCCCACAAAACTGGTTTGAAAATATGAATGGGAACAAGTCCCTATCGGTTAATGTACAATCACAAAACGGTATTACCATTTGAGGTAGTGGCATAATCGCTTCTGGTGGTAAGACAAAATGAGTTTGATATCGTAGACTATCATATAGCTATGATGGTGGAACTCAAAGGATTAGATTGGGATAGACTCAAAGCTTTGGATTGCATACAAGTCCAAAAACGAAGAGTTTCTCGTACTTATGATAAAAGGGTCAAAACATTTCATTTCGAACAGGGTGATCTCGTGTGGAAAGTAATACTTCCTCCAGGAAAGAAAGATCAATGGCTCGGGAAGTGGTCACCAAATTGGGAAGGTCCCTTTCGAATAAAAGAAACGTATTCGGGGAATACGTACTTATTAGAGTCCTTAGAAGGGATTCCTTATCGCTGCAGTATCAACGAGCAATATTTAAAATGATATGTGCCATCTATATGGGAAGCGAATCGAAAAATTCTAAAAAGCAAGTTTCCCGAGTTATAGGCCATGTATGAGCAATCACGATTTTAAAAACAAAACAAAATAAAATAAAATAAATGATAACAATAACAATTGCTTATGCATATTCTATTCCATGTTCAAAAACCAAGGTACATAAACAATACAAAAAAAAAGAGGGCTAAGCTATGCGTCGGGAGGAATGCGCTATATCAGATTGAGAAGATGTCGTGAAAAAGCCTCCATCAGCAACCTAGTTTTGGAACATTGCACGGTGGTATATGCTCTAGACTCCCGAGCTTGGATCTCCTCCTCAAGAGAGTTCGTTTGACTCGCCGCTTTAGCAATTTTATCCTTCAGCCGCTTGGTCTTCTTCCATGCCCTGGCAAGTTTTTTCAGAAGCTTGGCTTCGCAAGTACGGGCCTCAGTAAGCTCAGTGGATATTCATTGAGTCTCAGTGGTGGTACGCTCCAATTCGGGCTTTAGAGTATGGCTCGCTCCTGGTCAACCAGCTCAAGTTCTTGGGAGAACTAAGGATGAGCTTGACAATATCTTTTATTCTTGGCCCCAGTACTCTTAAAGCCAACTTCCTGCATCTCTTCGAAAGTGCAAATAATGATGTCGTCCAAATCGGTCTAGTAGTGCGCACGGGCAAGTTCGAGAAGACCGGTAGTAGCTTCCGAAAAATGATTGTCACAGAAGGTGCCAAGTTCCGAAGAAACATCCAACCATGTTTTGACATACTCAGCTGGAGAAAGAGAATAGGCCATGATGAACTCGGATGGAGTAGTGATTGAGGGCACGATCTGTTCCTCGGTAGGGACTGGCAGTAGCGTTTCTCGTAGCTCTTCGACCAACTACCTTTCGGTGGCTTGTTCAACGACTCCACATGGATGCTCGAGTGATTGCCTCTCAGCTTCTGAATCTGAGACCACTGAAGTCGCACTGTCGCTCTCGTCTCTCCACTAGAATCACTTATGGAGAATGATTCAGAACTTGAGAGGGTCACAACAGTAGAAACCCCCTCCCGAGGGACAAGCTCTGTAAAACAAAAAAAAAATATATAATAGTCTCTAATGGGGTTGAATACTAAGGAGAAACATCAAATGGACGAACCTGAGGCTTTTCGTATAGGGATTTCAGTGCTAGTTGCCATTGTTGTCTCCTCCCCAGTACGAACAGCCGCCTCGGTCGGAGGACCACCATAGGGCCCCAGGGCAAGATCCATGGTGGAAGGTTCCTTGACAACACTCGGTGCAAGAGAAGTTGGAGGAACAACAGAACCCTCAGGAGGAAGATCAGTGGCATCGGATGGAAGGTCATCGCCTACATCTTTCGCAGGGATGCTGCTACCTTCGGGAGGAATAACGAGTGTGACAGACGGGCTCGACACTTCTAAATGCACAGAAGCACATTGAGCCAAGTCCCACTTCTAAGAAGTAACGTCCGAGTTTGAAATGGCAGGTTCCCCTTGAGAGGCCACTCGATGCCTTGTCTCAACCTTAGAGCGGGCAATCTGCCAAAACATCAAAGTTAAAAAAAAAACTTGAAGACTAAGACACAACGGGGAATACTTACAGTCTCTTACAGTTGTGGATCATCCTCAAGACGAGGCTTTACCACCATGGGTTTTTTTCCCTTTTTTTTCGGTCGACGGTCGAGGAGCTGACCAATGATGTGCTGTCGAGGTTTGCTCAACTCAAAGTACTGTTGATCGGGGAACGAGCCTTTTGTCATGAGATGTCCGGGTTGTCTCCGGCTCTTCAGAATTAGTGATAATTGGACGAGGCCTCTTGTGATGAGGCAAATCCCCATGATCCCCGTGGGCCTCCTCATCAAGAGATCATTCACAGCTCCAACTTCTTTTGGCAGATCGTCTTTTTTGCTCGGAGGCCACATCCTGAGCTTCTGTCAGAAGATTCGACCTTGTTGAAATAAGAAGACCCAATTAGTTCAAAATACAGAAAAAGTTCAACACAAATTATGTGAATGTACCTCGATCCTTAAGAACGTCATTGAATTGAGACGACCCTAATGTGACAAATTTGTCCCAATACGGCTCCCACATGGTTTGGAAGGCGCGGGTTGCACCAACACAAGGAGTCATCCTCTCTGGAAACAAAACTGTCTCGATAGCTTTCTTCCAGTTTTGCTCCTGAGTAAGAATAACTCCCTGAGTTTTTTCTGCTCTCTTCTCCCAGGGTTGATTAATGATCCAGATGAATGGATAAGGTACTGATTGGACCAGCCCAAATTACCGGCTGCAAAGATTGGGTGTGTACTGCTCAGCATAAGCATGGGAGGAAATGTTGCTGGCAGAAGAAGAACCAGACAACAAAGGAAGATCTCGACACGCCAAAATTGAGTGTCAGGCCAAAAAATCTCCCTAATCACTCAGATTTTCAAAAAGGGAAACCGAGTAAGGATTAAGGCCTTCAATGTCGAGACGATGGAAGATACACCATTCGAAAAGCAATGTACTCTTCGACCGAGATTTTGGCCGACGAGTCCCGCTCTTTTCGCCCATTGACAATGGCATGGATATTTGGGAAGTAATTCTCCCCCCAAAGTTGCACTAGCCAATATGGCATGCTTGACACGGTGGATTTTTCGTGAACAGCAGACGAAAGCCCAAGGTACGTACAAGCGAGAATGATGGGCCCAAATTAGATTACTGAATCATCTTCCATCCATTCAGCAAGGGCCACAGCCCATAACAACATACCCATGGTGGATCTCTTGGACTTGGTGGCAGAAACAACTTGCAGAGCACGTAAAATAGAAGCTAATGAGCTATTCCCGAAGGATTTTTTCCCCTTCGGCTACGGATGAGATAGTCGGTGGGATCAAAGCTCCATAAGAAGATGGAAGTTTATGCTCTTTGCTTGATATATAGCTCTTCATCGTGGCATTTTGTTGTTCAGAAGCCCTTAGAGGAAGTGTGAACCCGGTAGGACTTGCTCCCGATATAGTCAACACGTCATACATAGTGATCGACATGTAGCCCTCTGGAAATTGGAATTGGTTCACCGAGGGGTTCCAGAAGCTGGTAACTACTGTAATGAAAGACCAATTCAAGTCGATCGATCGGGTGGACAACTTTATCAACTTCTTAAGGCCCATCAACTCCCATGAATTCCCATCACAAGGGCCAAACGAGTGTTCAGCCACTTTTTTGAAATTTGGGTGAGGATTGGTCGAGTTCCCGGGAGCCGTCTCAAGCCAACACAATAAATTGGTGATCCTCCCGACGTTGCCACTAAGGAGTGCCTTTGTTTGATGTGTTCGAAAAGTGGGTAGGCATGGCGTTGAGCTTGTCAACAACAGCAGGGTGGCAATCGAACACAAAGTGTAGAAAGGACCCTCTTCAGTTTTGTCGTGTTGGACAAAAGGAATTTCATCCTCCAGAACCACATTGAGAAGCTCTGTTGTGAAAGTAAAGGAAGAAATAAAAAATCCAGTGGCTAAGGCATGGCAATTGCCTAGCAAATTCACTGGTTTAAGGAATTGTTCTGTGAATGGAAAAGTTAGAGATGTTGAATCCATGTTGTACGTAAAATCAAGAACGATAAACTGGAGATTAAGAATGGAGGTTTGGAGAATGAAAGATTGCAAAGTGTTTGAAGTGTAGTAAATGACTACGACTTGGGTATTTATAAGAAGTGGAAAACCCTAATTATGATTGTTGAAGCGTCGCCGACGGAAACTCGTCAAATCGTGTTGTTTCACATCACTCGACGAGTCCTTTGTCGGGGGGCATATGTTACCTGCATTTAAGGTACATAATGATGAAATCACATGGCAGATACTAGTTGAGTTGTCATTGAAAGAAACGAGGCGCTCCGAGACATCAGGGAAGTCAATAAAACTGACGTAGGAAAAGACAGATGGCACGTGAATACTTGAAGATCACGTTTTCAAATCTCAAGAAGAACGGATCGAGAATGGTTTCAGACATTCGAAAGAGTCTTCTCGGGAAGGAATGACTCGGGAATGAGCCGATGAGTTAGGAGCATTCACCCACGACAGTGCACGAGAAAAGTGGAGTAATTTACGAAGCACACGTCCGAAGAAAGAACGTGTGAGATTTTTTCAAGGCACGACGTTGAAGAAGAACATGGGTTTCCTCAGAAATGGAGGATGTGGGGAGAGAACGTGGCTATCTGACCGAAAGAAAATCAAGTATAAAAAGGGGATCACTACAGGACAAAGGACACACATCAACACCCATCATTGTCTTTGCTTTTATTCTGCAAGTTTTTATTCTCATATTAGCATAGTTTTCTTTGTGCAAGACTCGAATTCGTTCTGTTTGCATTGACCATGGCCTCAATAGATTCTTTTGAGTCAAGTGTAAGCTCACGAGTTCTTTCTTAAGTTCAATTTCAGTTGTTAATTCATTCATTTACTTTATTCTTTCTTTATTTGTTACGATCATTTGATTAGTACATCTGAAAGTCCTAATTCGTTAGGCAACACCGAACCCTATACGATTTTTCACTTTTTGAATCACGCATCCGCAACCATTCAATTCCCTAAAGAGAATTTTAGGGAATAGATTTAAAAGCTAAGATTCTAAAATTTATGAGTTGCATAAAAACACATGCAGTAATCGACCCCTTGAGTAATCGTTTTCTTTTTATTGATAAGTCGAGTTATCGTTGTTTCCAAATTTGAATCGATAACATCCATAGGCAAAACTG
>CAODLS011219107.1:0-20599 GCA_948243855.1 Flueggea neowawraea
GCATATGGTGGCAGTTGGGGAGAGGACATGCTGGTGATCCAGCTAGTGCTTTGTTGGAGCTTCTCGATCCAGAGCAAAATGCTAACTTTCTGGACCACTATCTTGATGTTCCAATTGACTTATCAAAGGTTAGACAATGGAGTGCTTTGTGGACATTCAGATTTCTATCCTGGTGGCATTTCTTCTGACAACAGAATCCTGTGTTCTTTTAAGTAAAATGTCGTAGACAATGCTATCGATTAACATAATTTATTTGTATCAAATTATAGGAAGTAGGACTTGATTCGCAGCTACTTAGTAAAACATGTTTGACCTGTACACTTCATACGAGCAAAATATCAAGAGATGTGATCTTTAGTTGTAATGAGTCAGGATTCTGGATGTTTAAGTTGCAATTTTTCTATGGTGTTAGCTAGATAGGTTTTCTGATGGAAGTGATGCTGTGCTACTATGGCCATCAGTTCCATTTAAAGTAGTTCCATTTAAAGTATTTGTTGGTTCAATCAATACATATGTATTAGCTCATGGTGGATGTTAGATGTAGTCTCTGTTGTATATCTTTTAAAGAGTTCTGTAACTTCATCCTTTGAGTATTTTCTTGCAGGTGCTTTTTGTTTGCACGGCAAATGTTATAGAGACCATACCAAACCCTCTCTTGGACAGAATGGAAGTAATTTCAATTGCTGGATATATTACTGATGAGAAAATGCACATTGCCAGGGATTATTTGGAGAAGCAAACTCGTGAAGCATGTGGCGTCAAACCTGAACAGGTGTCGGCATTTATTTTTAGTTTCAGAATCTTTGCTTTCAGGCAACAGCATTTATTTTTGCAATGCTGCTAATGTTGAGGCATGATGAGTTTTTTCAGGATATTGGTTGAATTAATTTCCTGTGGATGAGAATATGCTTGTTCTGCTTTAGTGACTGTACGGCTTATTTATTTCAGGTTGAATTAACAGATGATGCTCTACTTGCTCTCATTGAAAATTACTGCCGAGAAGCAGGGGTTCGGAATCTTCAAAAACAAATAGAGAAGATTTATCGCAAGGTCTGTTGCATTGAAACATAACTTGGGGATTCTTGGGATCCGTGAAGCATACATAGTTCCGTTGTTGAAAAGAAAATCGTCTTTCTGTAGGATTTTTAGTGAGCATGGGGCACATTAGTTTGATTCAGTCTTGACCATGGAATGTGTTAGAAGCTTGTGCTAAATTTGTTTCTTTTTGCACATCAGATTGCATTGCAACTTGTACGAGGAGCATCTACAGTGAATACAGTTTCCGGAGATCTGGTTGAGGAATCAGACGAAGCAAAAGCAAATGATGTTGAAGCATCTACTGAAATAGCAAAGGATAGTAATGAAAAAAGTGATGAAAAGTCTGTAGAAGCTGAAATTGTGCAGACAGATGACTCATCTGACAAAAAACAAAATTTAACTGAGACACCTACTGATACGAAGGTATTTGTTCTTAAAGAATTTTGAATTGACAAAAAGGAACTTGAATTTATTCATGATTGAAGTGGTGATGATTTTTTTTCTCTGAAACAGTCTTTTATCTCGCTCTAGTTTTTCTGTTTGCTTCTTCTCCTAACTAATTCAGTCCAAGAACTTAAAATTTAAGGATATCATTTTTTCTGTTGATGCAACTATATAGTTTATGTCCAATATATAGACAGATTTAAAACATGTTTGATACATAGACAGATTAAAAACGTGTCAAATATTATTTGTCACTTAAAATGATCTTTAGTAGCTTTGAGTGAGTTTTTTTCGAAAAGCCCATGCATGCTTCCAGTTTGGATCACTTTTTCAATTTTTTGTTGATCTTGATTTTCACAGGATGCAACAGAAAGTGGAAAAATTGAGGAAGGTGAAGTAACAAAGGCAATTGAGAAAGTGTTGGTTGACACATCAAATCTAGCTGATTTCGTTGGCAAACCTGTTTTCCATGCTGAGCGAATCTATGATCAGACTCCAGTCGGAGTTGTTATGGGCCTGGCATGGACAGCAATGGGTGGGTCCACATTGTATATAGAGACCACTGAGGTCGAGCAAGGAGAGGGTAAAGGAGCTCTTCATCTTACCGGTCAACTTGGGGAAGTTATGAAGGAGAGTGCGCAGATTGCTCACACCGTCGTAAGAACAATATTGCTTGAGAAAGAGCCAGATAATCCTTTCTTTGCTAATTCCAAGCTTCATCTCCACGTTCCTGCAGGGGCCACGCCGAAGGATGGCCCCAGTGCTGGTTGCACCATGATCACATCCTTGCTCTCCCTTGCAATGAAGAAGCCTGTCAGAAAAGATCTAGCAATGACTGGGGAAGTAACACTAACGGGAAAAATTCTCCCTATTGGCGGAGTAAGTTAGCTTCCTCTTCTTTTTATTTTCGACTACTTTGATGTCCTATCTACTCCATATTTGGTTGCAAAAACTCTACTTTTTTTTTTGTTAATTCCTTTTTCTTTTCATCTTTTTTTCATATTTTCTGTTCGTATTCAAACATAACTAGCCTAATTATTCTTGTCATTTCTTCAAAACCATTTGAACTTTTAACTTTGTTGCTTCTACTTGCAAGTTGTGATTTACTTTATACTTTTGTTGATTTATAGATCTTCAAACTCATGAATCTCTGTTCTCATATGGAATACTATTAGGTTAAAGAGAAAACAATAGCAGCTAGAAGGAGCAATGTGAAGACGATAATATTCCCATCAGCCAACAGGAGAGATTTTGATGAGCTCTCTCCTAATGTCAAAGAAGGTCTCGACGTCCACTTTGTAGATGATTATGGCCAGATACTCGACCTTGCCTTCAACTATGATGAGGAGAAATAACCATCCTACCGAATTCACGTTTAATTCTTTCGAGAACGTTGTTTGCCGAGTTCCTTGTGAAGTGTAATTGTTCACTGCAATCCTGGTCTGGAATTAAATCCAGTTTTGTTTGGGAACTGTGTAGAGTAGATGTTTGCTGATCAAACTGGAGGGGGTGTTCTGCCATTGTTTAATCACATGTTTTAGTTGATGCAGCATAGACACCACACCCCACTTCAATTCAAGAGATGTACAAAATTATTCTTTCAGGTGATAAAATGTTTTTGATGGCAAGACAATTAAAAAAATTGGCTATTTCTCATCTTCAACGTAGAGTTTCTTTTGATTTGATTTGATTCAAATTTTTTAAAAAGTTGCAGTTTTTTAAAGCTATTATCTTGTTTTACAATGCTTAATGGAGCAACTTACTCTATCCAACATGTTTGACAGAGTTGTATTGTTGTATACAGAATGGTTTAATTGTAGTGTAGGTACTAGGTACGGTTCATAATGCATTTGTTTCATGTAGCACTTCTCTTTGTGGTTACATCATCTCAAAAACTATTTCTAAGATTTGAACCAAAATACCAAAAAGAAAACTAATTTTAGGATTACTAACAAATTTTCATTTAATAATATTTGAGTTGTCATTGTTCGAAAATGTAAATGTAAAAGAATGATATATTTAAAGTAGAGGCTTCAATTGTCAATACTTGCTCAACACTTGTAGTTTAGTAATACGATAGTTATCTATGGGGTTAGAATTAATTATTTTTAAGCCTAAAGCAATTGTGGATAGGATTACCAGTCCCTAACCAATGTAAAAAAAAAAAAGGACAAAAAACTTTGAGTGGCAAGGAAATTGTGAAAATTATGAACCCCTTAGCTGAATTTCTTGAGGTTTGTAATTGGGATATCATCGTTTGAAGCCTTCTAGATGAGAAATGACGGAAAGTTGATGAAAGAGAGTTGTGTAGAATCATCAAAGACCAATCATTTTAATTTTGAAAAGATTAAAGAGAATTGTTTGTAATCATTTTCAAGAAAAAGAGAGTTCTGTGAATGTTGATTCTTTCTCTTTCTTGTAAAAGCATGCGCTCTAATCGAAAACCAAATCCTAAGTGTAAAAAGCATATATACATAAGGATTAGTACTTTTATGGAAGCACTTTCTTATTTGAGGATGGATCATCTGATTTCCTCTCTCTGTCACTGACTGAATGAATCCAAGTGCGGTTCCCATTGAACTGCTCTGTAGAAGTCTTTCACTTCTCTGGAGTTTCAAGCACGCCATGCCATTCTCATAAGTCTTCCTATTCCTTTGAATTTCCTTTTAGTAATTAGTTTATCAGGTTATATTAGTTGATATTTCAATAATAAGTTTTATGTTTTTAGATTAAATAATAAAGTGTTTAAATAATACGTTCGTTTTATGTTTGTATCTGTTTAAATAATCTTACATTTTTTTCTTAGAGACATGAGAGTTGACTTAAGAAAATTTTACGCTTTAAAAATTCGAATTATGAATTTATTGAATCTTTTACACTCTGAAGATTCTTATTACCATCTGATATATGCTAATATATTATACCGATACTAATATTTTGGCCTAATCAATGTGGAATTATATGTTCAGTTCATCCATTGCCTTGGCTCTTCCACAATGCCAAGAGCTGCATATACTCTCTTAATTTTAGAGTATTATACAAATGTTATTGTTTCTTCATGAAAATTTCCTGTTATTGTTTCTTCATGAAAATTTCCTTCTCTTCATTTATAGTTTCCTTTTTGTTTTAGTACTCAGAAGTAAGAGTAATTAAAAGTGCATGTTAATTACATGTAGTACGTGTACTTTCTCATAAATTCAGACATTCAAATTTGAAAAGGTATATTGAATCGCACCTTAAAATGAGGCCTATATGTGATGAAAACAATAACAGAAGCTGGATTATAATATAGTGGTAGTGAATCATCTTCAACACTAATGTTGTCTACGTTGGTGTATAGCTATGTGATGGAAAATTCGATTCTTTTATTCAGTGACAAATGCAAGATTAATTTCACCCACGGGCATTGTACAATGGAGCAAAGGAAATAGACAGTGATTTTCGTGGCAACCGATAAACGATTATCAAATTAAAGGTTTAATTGTTTCTTTTTTTAAATTTAAAGACTTAAAAATTATTATATTAAAATTATACATATAAAACTTCATCTTATATATAAACTATATAAAAGGACCTCCTATGACCCCTTCCCTCTGTCCCTGCTTCTATTTCCATCCAAACATGTAATCTCCAACTATTTGTCAAAGGTTGTGTTAGATGTGACTTATGATCCCACATATCACATTCGGTACCATTTGCACCTACTTTTATACTGTTTCTTTTTTTCTCATATTTCATCTACATCTTGCTATAATATTTTTTTAAAAAAAATTACAATATTCATATTCAGGTCGCTACACTATGAAAATGATCAAATTATTATATTTCTAATATTATACGTTTAAAATTTAGTTCAAAAAATTATCATTTATCAACCTTTATACTCATTTTTTAAATAATCTATCATCGTTAATTTTAATGTTCATTTAATTGTTTTGGTTGATTGCTAGCATGGTTTTGACTAAAGCTGATCATATAATATAAGCACCACATCAACACTTAACAGAAAGAAACTAAAGCAAAGTAAAGAGTGATAAATTTACACATTATTATAAATGTGCATATAAATTTACTAAACTGTAAATATTGTTATAAAAATATAATGCGCTATTCATAGAAATAATAGAATAATCCTATTGTTTAATAGACTTTCAGAATTTTATTTGACAAAATGAATATGTTTAGTTGAGAAAACAATTTTCTGTTTTTTGTTTTCTATTTTGTTTTTATTTTTTGAAACAAAATATAAAACAATGAAAATTTCTAGTTTTTCATGAACAATTTTTTTTCCCATTTATGTTTTCTAGTTTTCTAGAAAACAATGAAAATTTTCTTAAGTAAACAGACCTGAATTTTATTGCATAGTTATTATTTTTTTATAATGCTCGCTAAAAGAGAAAACTTCCTTGGAGAATGAACTCAATTGTTCGCAAAAATTAGAAAAACATGAATAAACATGAAGCTTTTCATCATGATCAGTATTAGAGAAAAAAATTGGTAAGATTGCCAAAAAGACTGAACAGCCCTAAAAGTTTTGAGTACCCTAATCATCAATTAGAACGGATCTTGAGAAGATTTAATGCATGCATCTATAATAGTATTTAAAGAGGGTGCCGCTAAAAATAAACCCAAAATTGAAGTACCCACCTAGATTTCATCTATAGATCGACCTCAACATTTATTCCCTTATAATACACGAAGAAAAACATGTGATTTTTCTTTTCTGTAACAACTAAACTAAACTATACACACACAATGCCACTAACATGAAGGAAATCTCTACGACATCGCCACTTAGAAAGAAATGGATAAGACTGTAGTAAGAGAGAGAGAGAGAGAGAGAGAGAGAGAGAGATTTAGAGGGTCCATTTTGGTTATACTTCCACCAAGACAAATAAAAGGTAATTATGTGGGTCATAATCATATTCAAAATTTTAAGTCATAAGAAGACTGGTGACGAAAATTGCTAGTTGAAACCATGACTATCTACACTTTGTGCTTGTCATCAAAGTCTGATTAGGTCACATTTTCTCACACATGAGAAAAAGTACATATTAAAGTTTTGTTTTTATATCGGTAGGATTATAATTAATACTAAAATTATCTCTACCGCTAAGAAATCAATTAATATAAAAAAGTGTTTTGATAGGTAAAAATAATAAAAGAAACACATCGATGAGTTTAAGTAGATTGTAATATCGTTGAAGATATCCAGTTAAGAATAAACAATATAATTAATAGATAATTAAACAGAGTATCGAGAACTTACCACAATACCCGCAGCAAAAGAATTTGATTAGATACACAAGAAACAACCTGTTGCTAACCATCTTCGTTGAAATGACAATAACGTGGCATGTACCCGCAACCTAAGAGCCATCAAAATGATCTCTTGCAGGAGAGATGGAGTGTATAACGAAGAATGATACTTCCCTTATGAGACACCAAGGCTAACAATACACACCAAAGAGAGTGAGAGAAGTTTTGACAGAGGGTGCTTGATGAGCTACCCCTAAATAGGGTTTTAGTACACCTATTTAAGTTGGTGTTATTTCATCTCTCTTACAACATATATAGAACCCATTTATTAGCCATTAGATACTTAATCCAATTCAAGTTCGAGTTTCATCCATAACTCGACATGGGCGGACCTATTTTCAAACAATTACATCTTTTTAAAATTACAACATTTTAATGTTGTTAAATATGCGATGTTTTAATTAAATATATTTGAAACAAACATCCTTTAACTTTATTTTATTCAATTTTAGTGCCTCTTTTCTTACTTTCGATGACATGGAAGCAATTTATGAGGTGAGAATAGCGAATGTGGTAATGCTCTACCAAGCAAATAGTAGGCGCCTAATTAAGATTATCCACAGCAGCCAAGCCTGTGTCTGCATATATGATCTACTTAAGTGAGGTTTGAGTGTGTGTTTGTTTATCTTAATACATGTACATCACCTTTAATTACCTCATCAATAATTGTCTTTAGTCATTATATTAATCAATCAATCTAAAAAGTCCCGCGTGTGTGACTTTTTTAAATAATCTCATCTTCACAAGCATTACAAATGTTCGTATTTATACCTTGCATATAGTGAATGCATTGCTAACCAATTAGCTAATTACATAATCATGTTGAAATCAATTAAGAATTTTGTTGTAATCTAATGCTGATACTAAATTATATATAATTTAGACTTCTTTTTATAAAAATTTTGTATTTGAACTCATTATTGAGTTTGTTTACGAACTTACCAAGACAAATAATTATTTATCTATAATCTTATGCTAATGCAGATATTGTATATACTTTGCCATAAAAATTTCATACTTGGACTCATTATTTTATTTTATTTTTTGTATATACTTGGACTCATTATTGAATTTGTTTACAAGCTTACAAATTGATACCATTGTTTAAACTCAAAACAAATTCAAAATTACGTTTAAACTCAATTCGGTTATGTTAATTGAACTAAACACGATATAAAGAACTTTTTACTAAACTGAACATCAAACTGTTTACGAGCGGTTGTACAAAAGCCAAATTAAAATGTAAAACTGGAAGAAATGAAATGAAACCAAAAGGAAAAGGAATTAACTAATTAATATATTTAATGTGTTTTATAGTTTTCATAGCAAACCATCATTTCCCTTTACATGAAGTGTTACTCCTCAACTAATAATGCCACCTCATGCCACCTTAAAAATGCCATTTTGTTATGCCAAAAGAGGTAATTAAAGTATTCGTTCACAATCTTATGTCATCCTTCACTCCATCAAACTAGAAAATTTTGGACAACGTTTCGATAATTAAGCTTTTGAATGTTGCCACCATTTTTAGTCACAAAGTGATTTACGACTTATAATTAAGTGCTATAATCTTCTATAATAAGTTACTTGCTTTTACTGATTAATGACGATACTCAACTATTTTAAGAATCGATCATGTTGCCAAATTAAATAGCGTTTGACTTGTAATTAAGCAGACATTAGTGGAAGATATCGATTTGCTTTTCCTTCCACATTTTCATTAGTAATTAATTTGGTTTATTAGTATTTTTAAACATAATAAATTGCATTTTTTTACTCATAAATGTATAACTTTGTAAATTCATATATAAACTTTATGATCTCTTATGAATATTCTACATTTAATATTGTGCTAATTAATTATTATTTTTGGTTAAAATACTGACATAGCGATGATGTGACTTTGGCAGTAATACCTTAGAACAAATTCATGGAATTAACATATGGTTCTAGTATTGATAAAACTATTAATACTTGATCAAATAAAAACAAAACTATTATTAATATTTTCACTGTAAACATTGGGTACATGATATATAATTTTTGGCAACCTTAGGAAACTATATTACTATAAAATTTATTTTCTAGAAAAATTCAGCTTTATTAATTTTTTTGATGGTTATTTCAAGAATCAATCCCAATATTTCGTGTCAAATAATATTGAATTATATGATCTCTCTCCTTGCTATATATTGTCAACCATCCATGAACATAATGGAGCATTTAAGACAATAGAGTTATTGTTTTTTTCTCACCAACATGGCGTAATTAACGAGTTAATCACTCTCACTAATCACGTGTTAATTAATAGTAATATATTGAAGTGGTCTAACTACAATCCGATTTTCTCCACTTGATCTGTTTAAATATTCACCAGAACTCTTCTTTGAATTGATTTGTTGATTTCCTGATTTCGAAGCATCCTTCATATCTATATTTTATGACTTAGTGTGTACAGTTTAAATTTGATAATGAAATTCCGGCAATTATAAATAATATTAATTCTTGATGAAACTATAATTAGTCATTGGATTAGGATCATTTTTTAAGTTATTATATGTGTATTGTTGATAACTTTTAATGACAAATAAGCGTTTATCAATTAAACTAAGTCAAAATAATGAAGAAACTATTTGTATATTTATTCATTCCAATCAAGTTTGTTTTGCTAATAAATTTGATTAAAAATGACTCTTATATTATTTAAAAGTTTATTGATGGTAATTCATATAAATTGTTAATAGTTTACAATTAAATATTTATTTTTTTATCACTCTCAAATCTCGGCATGAAAAAATAATTATATATGTATTTTCTTTTCGAAATCTCAATATATAATAAATTTGGAAAGAGTAGTATTATTTATTTTATTTTATTTTTATTAAAGCACTGTATATTTAGATAATAGATTTGAACTTGAGACATTTAAGAAACAAGAGTTTTTGTCACTCCAGGACAATATACACTATTCTGTCATATATCTTGAGTATTTAAATATTTCTCCTCTTTAATTTTTTTTATTCAATCTTTCAGTATCTAAAATTTTTAAATATTAATTTAATTTAAAATCGAGTTAACTATGCTTTTAAAAATAATAAAGAACTCACTTGACAACTAATATCATATATTATATTTTATAAAATATATAATATATTTTATATAATTAATTATATAAAAAATATTATATTTTTAATTTTTTTATTATTAACTCATCGCTAATTATTATAAAACTTGTATGAGATGTACTCGATCATTCGGAACAAACTCAAAACTCAATTAGCGAGTTTTTCACACACTTTAGTTTTTACTCATAAAGCAATCTATAAAAAGAGAAAAAATATACGCACTTGAAATAAAGGAACAGAAGTTTTTGGTGATGTGAAAAGGAAATGACATTTAAAAGGGAAATGACGTGGCAGTGGGAACCACAAGCGTCCGAGGTGTGAATGGAGGCGGCTTGTACACAAAGGCAAAGGGTCGGCAACTCAACCTTGAACACGTGGCACCTGCTGACGTTTGACCATATTTTGGCTGCTTCCATTTCCATATCACACCTTACCATTTGGATCCCATAAAAAACTATCACATCTTTCAACTTTTTTACTTTTCTTGAATTTTCCCATTTTTATTCTTTTATTAATAAACATTGACATGAGAATGGGTTTATTTGGAGAATAGAGTATATAAAATATTTAATAAATTTTATAATAATTGGTGATAAATAAATATTAAAAAAATTAAAAATATGATATTTTTTTATAAAATTAGTTATTATATTTTATAAAATATATTATATATTATTAATCGTTAAACGAGCCCAACAGTATCTCACATTTTCCCCTTCTTTTTGCCATTTTGGGGCATACATTAATTTTTCAAATCTTCTTACGTTCTATGACTATATATAGAAGTTCCCTTCCTTTTTCTTTTTTTGTCTGAAAAGTTCTACTCTTTTTCTTGAATTAGAGTCATTTTAGGTAAGAATTTAATGGTACCCTTAAAAAGAAGAACCGCAATTTGTTTCATTAATTCTGGATTCTAAAATGTTAAGACTCTAATAAACGTTTCTTAAAATTGCACAATGGAGATTGCATGAACATTGAGCACATTAAATTTGAAGTAAAACTACACTTGAGAGGTATAAATTTAAAGTAAAAGTATAAAATTATGAAGTGCCATATATATACTCCTTTCTACTTTACAAAAATTCTCGAGTTCGAAATTTAAGTATAAAAAAAATATTTAAGTAGGCAAAATTCGGTATGGACATGCATAGATTTTGCAGACTTTTTCGCTTACAAGAGTCTATATTAGAAAGATATGTAGGAAATTATAGAAATTATCCATTTAATAGTTGAACTTTGTTGCCTAAGTCCTACCTAATTTTGCCACCTACAAGAATCCAAATAAAAGAGGTATCTAAAATAACTTTTAAAGTTACAAAACTGTACAAATTATCTAACTGTTGGGTTGTTCAATATACGGGTAAGTTTTTCTTTTTTTTTTAATAGATAATATATGGTTAGTTAGCATGTTTATAGTTTTGCCGACTATACTTGTCAAGGATTAAAGGAGAAACTATTAATACTTTATTTTTGGATTGATTATCAAGTACTTCTAAAAGAAAGGAAGATTATAAACAATTGAAAATAGTTTATATAAGTTTTCAACATTGCAATTATTCTAGGTTTCTATTACATATTTTATTAAAAATTTTGCATAAGTAAGTGATAAACTACTATCAAACCACATGCATAAAATAATGTTTCATTTCATTATTATAGCTGCTTCATTCCTTTTTCTCAAGAGAATATATCATTTGACTATAGGATGTCATGTATTTTATTTAAATAAAGTTTTATTGTTGTTGAGGCCAATATGCCTCTATAAACCCCCAAATTGGGACATCCTTAAAGAACTAGAATTCAATGCCAAATAGAAGTTCCAATCCATGAATTGGGAAAACAATAATCAGATATTTTGTATGATAACCTTGTACTATAAATTAAGACTATTAGTTGATTAAATAGTGTCCAATGTGGCACGTAAAAGAATATATATAACAATAGCATATTCATGCATTCATGCTTTGTGCAACTTTTCAAATTGTGTAAATCACATAAAAGAGCATATTTAGGAGAGTAAAATTATGTGAAAAATGTTGATATTCTTTTTTGGATCAGTCATTTTATTTACTCTAATTGAAATCAAATTTTTGACCTCTTAATATTGTTGTTGAGCTGACGAAGGGCGGCGCAAGTGGAAAGACCCCTCACATGCTTCCCAGTGGATTGTGGGTTTGAGGCAAAGGAGGGGAGGTTGGGAACAACCATTGATCCTCCTTTGAATAAGAAAAGAAATATTGTTGTTGATATTTGTTTGAGTAAAATTCGTTTGAGGTGTTTCTACTGATTTAATATTTACTACCTATATATCATTCAATCTAATATCAACAAAACACTTTGAATCTCTTCATCAGAACAATAAAATAACTATCGTAGGAGAGAATATAGATGGATATTTAACCAATTCATGGTCGCTAAAAGAGAAACACGATTTTTTTTAAAACAAAAATCTAACAATTCCGAGGAAATTGGCTTGAATATATACAAACAACCAATATAACAGAAAAAAAAAACATCAACATTCAGATTCCACAAAAATACCAAACAGATTCAATAAAATCAAGAAATAGACACACAAGAACTAAGAGAGAGAGAAGTGTTGAGCATGGTTTTAGGGTTTTATCTCTTTGTGGGTCAAACGTCAAACACAAAATAGAAACTAATATATATATATATTAATTAACAGGGCAAAAAAATAATAAAATAATTAATTTAGTTATGCACGTGGAAGTGGGATTCTTATGTCATCATCAGAGTCCTTCACTAACACCCATAAATTCATGATTGGTTCCTTAGTTAATTCCTTACTCTTACGCCTCATTCTCTCTCCTTTCTTCTCTCTCTGTTTCTGTTTCCTCTGTTTTCGCTTCCTATATATCTATTCCGTACATCACTACCAGCACTAAAACCTCATTCACGGCTCCTTTTCAACCCAATCCTGAACTGGGTTTATGCACAAAACTTGCCTCAGCTATCACAGCAAGCATGGTGGTTAGTAATGTCGTGTTTGTTTGTAGTAGTGGTGTTAATGACGATGGAGGTGAAAAAGGTCGCGTCTTTGTTGATCACGAGGTGCAAAACCAAACAAGGATTGATTCTTTGAATCAAAATATTGGTGTTGAAAATGATTATGGTGTTTTTCGTTGCCATGAAGCTGCTAACAAAAGAATTAGACTGACGCCGAAAGAGAACGATAAGCAGGTCTCTGTTTCTCGAATCAAAGTCTTCAACTTGCTTGGACTAAAAACCAAAAGATTTCAACTTCCCGCATGAATGTGTTTGAAAATCCTTGATTTGTTCTAAAAATAATGGTTTCTTTGATTCTGGTTTAAGATTTTTACTGTTTTCCAATTAGAGTAGAGACTAGGATACAGCTCGATGGATTCAACCGTTGTTCTTATCTGCTACTTTGCCTTTTATGTCGCTTTCTATCCAATTTTCTTTGATTCGATTTGACCTTTTTTTTTCCTGATTTGATGTTTGCTTTCTTTTTCTAGTATCATCAATTTCATAGCCGTCCATATGTTGATGTCACAATCTTTGGATACTTATTTAATTTTTATTGAAGAAAAAGTATTTTGGATTTAGTTCTTTCTCCACACTATTTATGCATGCCATTAATACGAACAATATAATTGCTACTGTTTGCTTTTTTCCTCTCTTTATCTTGGCAGAAACGATGTCACCAACCCATTTTTTTATTTTTATTTTTTTAATTTACAAAGAAATTTGAATTATAAATAAGATTGAATATAGTTGCACGATGCCATATATGGGTCGAAAGTTCGATTCTTAGTAGTAAAAGTTGAACTCATAATTAATCTTTTTTCTAACATCATTTTTACTTTCTTTTGCAGGCTTCCATGGCTGAAATTCTTCTGAACTTACGACCAATTGGACTAAAGCTGCAAAATTTACTAGATTTAATGAACACAATAGAAAAACATGTAAATTACACTAACCATCAAGCTAGAATTACCCATCAGCCAAATAGCTATCATGCAAAAGTTGATGAGCATTATTGTCAACAACAAATGACAGAGAAGGAGAAGTTGAAGGCTTCAAATTTCACAGCCACACTACTCAGAATTGGCTCTTGGGAGGTAACAACAATTTTGACCATTAATTAGTATTCTTAAAAAGAAACAACTATGGTATTATTATTTTCTGACATTCATAATAAATGTGTGTTGTGTAGAGAGTGAAAAGGAATGAAGGTGACCTGGTGGCCAAGTGTTACTATGCTAAGAAGAAGTTGGTGTGGGAATTTCTTGAAAGAGGATTGAAAAGCAAAATTGAAATTCAATGGACTGATATTTTGGCAATGAGAGCTGATATTCAGGAGAATCGACCTGGAATTTTAGAAATTGAGGTACTTTTATTGTTATTTTAATGAAATCTTTAATTATTATTATTATTATTTTAATGAAATCTTTAAGTTAATTTGCACCTTTTTTAATTATTATTATTATTATTTTTTATCGTCTCCATTGAATATAATGTGGTTTGATTTTTGTTTATCAGCTAAGTAAGCCACCTAGCTTCCACGAGGAAACTGATCCTCAGCCAAGAAAGCACACCATTTGGCGGCTCACCACCGATTTTACGGGGGGAGAAGCTTCTAAATGGAGGTTAGTATCATCTTCCTTTTATATTACATTTAACATGAGCGATTTTTAGCAGCTTAATTCGAGTCAACTTAATTTTAGCGAAGAATTTTCTTTGAGAAACTTTTAAGTCTTTGAAAGCGAATTTGAATTATTCAAATAGATAAAAACAGTAAAAATGACCGTAAAATCTGAAAATCCAAATACATTGTAGTTAATGATAAATATATTTACAAATATACACTCAACAAAGCAATATTTTATGTTTTTATTTTTTGCACTCTTTTTACAAGTTTGACTAATTTATTCTGCTATTGCCAATATTCTCAGGAGACATTATGTCATGCTTCCGCCAGGATCACTTGACAAACACTACGAGAAGCTCGTACAATGTGACAACAGATTGCTTGCACTAAGCAAACAACGTTTTCCAAGCCTGAAATCTCCAATCTTCAATTCCAACAGCTATGGATTCCCATGTTTCAGTTTAGAGTTCAATGGGCGAGGAGGGGTTCACATGAATCATCCTGGAATGCAGTGGCCATTTCCCAGGTTTCCTCAACCAGATTATGCTCATAACCAACTCCATTATCAGTCGTTCATGAAACCAACTCGACCATCTTTTCATGAAACACCTTCACCCAGTTCAGGTACTACTTCTTGATTCTCCAAAAAACATGTTAATTCAAGGCTTTGCTTGTTTGGCGGAAAATATTTTTGTCAGGATATGTTTTTCATGAAAAATGAATTCCCCGAAAACGTTTTAAGAATTCATTTTTCATAGTTTGGTTTTTTAATGGAAAATTTGCTATCGGGTGGAAGAAAGTGTATTTGAATCAAAAAACATTTTCAACAGGAATTGACTTTCCATTGACTTATTTTCCAACGAATACAAAACATAAGAAATCAATATATTTTTTTTGAAAAAAAAAACAGAACATAAGACTGTGAAAATTGGAAGTAACAAAGTTGTATAACAAACTAATTATGTTTTCTTTTGTGGTAACATATATAGTTATGGATTTTTCGCATTCAGATGAGCTTGGTGGTGGCAACAATGTTTTTGACAATTCAAGAATGGCATTATGGGGTGGTAATGGTGGTTATCAAGGACTACAAACTACTACTTATAATCATCATCTTCATCATCATCGTCGTCCTGATCAAACCTTTGCAATGAATCAAGTTCAAGGACTACAATCAACAGTTATCTCTTCGACGTCACAATTGGATCGAAATGTTTGTTACACTCAAAACTACAATCTGTTCCCTTATGATCAAGACTTTGGAAGCTCTAAAGTGGAGCTTCTAAATGAACTTCAACAGCAGCTTTTGAGTGACACATCACAACTTGGAGTATATGATGACAATTATCATTTAGCAAAAGTAGCATCATTGAATGCATTGCTCAATCTTGCCAAGGAAGATGAAGTTGCAAGCAAAACAGAATCAGATCAGACATTATATGGAGTACAAGATTCAAGCTTTGGTGAAGACAACTTGGGTTTGAGCAGCATTGAGGATGCAAGCGATCAAATCGGAAGTGGTTTCGGCCAGTTCTATGATCAGCAACAGCAGATGGTGCCTTGCAATATGCCTTTTCAGGTGTATCCAGAGGATACAATGCCATTCTTGAATAACCATGAAAATGCTTTCAATGGTGTGAACCAATGGAGTTGATTGATGGGCAGCTCTTGACGTGATATGAAATGGTAAATATAGAGATAAAACATTGTGACTGATGATGTAAAGATCTGATATAGGTTCTTGTCTCTGTAGCATGTTCACTTTTCTTTGATTAGTTTTGAGTTTTAGGTTTACTATGAAATTAGGGTCAGCTGCAAAATTTCAGTAGTAGCTTATGGAAAATTTTCAATTCCTGATAGATAATTCAGAAACTAGCTCTGTATTCATTCACCATCAAAGTTTACAGAAGTTTCAGTAACATGTGAAACTTCTATGTTTAGTGTCCCGCTACTTAATTTTCCAAATCGAGTAGTGACTGAAACTAGCTGTATACTAATTCACTTATCTGAAGGAAAAACTGTCAAGTTTTCATCCAAATTAATTGCCATTGACATTTGACACTAGAAATTTAATGCTTTGACAAGTTTTGTATTGGCTTTCACGGGTTCTTCGGTCAAACGACATCCACTTAGTTCTACCAAGAGGATTGTTCGTGCATTTCAATATAATGTAGTAACATTTTTCTGCATATAAACGGAAGGTAAAATCCATTGATAAGCAGAAAATTTTAAGGCTTTTCACTCAACCGCTGCTGTTACAGAGAAAAGAAAAAGAAAATTATAACCTTACTAAAAGAAACATCAAAGAATCACTCTGCTGCGTCTCTTCCGAAACACAAGCTTCATCTGAAACAAATTGTGAAGATTATTAATGGCTTCCTGGCTCCTGCAAAGGTTGAAGATCACCGGACGAGCTCGCGACCTCGTTGTTTGTAATGTTTGCAACTTCATTTCCACCTCCTTCCACGTTCATCTCACTGTAACTTCTTTTCTTTGAATTCGAGTTTTTCTTTTCCCTTTGATTTTTTCTTTTCTCGGTTTTCTCTTCTCCTGCCTTAACCTCAGTTTCTTGGTTCGGCTGCGCTTCAGCATTTTCTGGAGGAAATAGCGGAGGTTCTCGGCCACTTAATCGACAATATACTTTTTCAACAGTTTCGCTTATTTCTTTCCCGAGTCCATTGTTGTCGAGGATCAACTCCCACACTGATCTAGAGGCCTTCTCAAGCACTGAAGCTCTACATGAAAACAGACTTACAAGTCTCAGATAACCGTGTCACAAGACAATGAGCAAAAACAAGGTTAATTGTCATAATATACACAGTGAAACTTCTAATCACATATTACAACAAATCACAGAATAGAAGCCATCCATTGAAGCAAATTCGTGGAACAAACATCAACAAAGACCAAGACCTTATCAACATGAGAAGGCAATCTGGGAGTGAGAAACTGCAAGTAAAGGAAAATGAAGAGAATGCAGCACAAGCCTGTTAATGTGGCAAGGCACTGAAAAGCATTTTCTTATGCAATTTTGTGTGACACAAGCAAGCAGTTCTACTTCTTCCTCTCAAAACCTCTCGCTTTAAAATAATGCAAATTTTTGCCTACCAACCATTTCACTAACCATGCAACATTCGATCTAAACAAACTGAATAAGAATAAGCCTATCCAGTTACCTGAACAGTCTAGACTAAGCCTATCCAGTTACCTAAAATTGAAGTCATTGCACAATATCATCCACTCTCAGAATTACCACAGAAGCACATGAGAGGTGTTATTAAAATAGCAAGCCTAGGCACACCTTGTTGGCATAACAATGCAGTAAAACGGACATAAATCAGAATTCAATGATTTGGAAAGAAACTAACTCAAGTTCATGGCGAAGTGCATCAAACAATTCTCTTTTGGTCTGTTTCTCAGCTCCAGGTGCATTTAAAACCTTGCTCTGCTTAGCCATTTTAATAGTCGTCTTCTTCAACTCTTCCTGCACCCAAAAAAAAGAAATGCATCAAATCAAAAAATGGATTTTTAGTCAAAGAAAATTGAATTTACATGTACCCAACTGGTTAAGATTAATGGGTCCTCATAAAAATTGAAAATCTTCCATTACAGAATTAGGAAAGATGAAAAATTTACATGGGCTTTGAGTTGGTTGATGATCATCAATCTGAGAGCATCAATCGTGCCATCTTTCATGAGTGATTCTAACACGTCTTCTGGGGTTATCACCTATGACGATGATGTTGTAGCTGTTGATGATTCCATACTTTACAACTCTTTCTCTCTAAACCACAACTCAAACTCCTTGGAAGATTATTTTCGCGGAAACCCAACAGGAAAAAGCGATAAAAATTTTCTTGCTATTGTAATTTGGGAATTTTCTTGCGACAACAAGCCGTTAACACGTTATCACGTTATACGCACGAAGTTGGTCGGATCAAGTCGTCAACAAACTTCTGGAGCCCATCGCCGGTTTACTATAGAATTTTGTTTTATTAAATTAAACAATTTACCAACTTTTCTTAGTTCATCGCCGGTTTATTATAGAATTTTGTTTTATTTTTTTCACAAACTACATTTAAGAGTAGTAACTTGAAGATAAATTAGAGAATTCTGAAATTCAAACATATTGAAAAAATCTTTAAAAGAGTTTTAACAAGTTCAAGAAGTAAATTGAACACTAAAAAATTTTAGAGTGCTAGAAGAAAAAAATGTGCAAATTTAAGGGTAAATTATGTATTAAGCCATATATCAAAATAACCGTAAAATGTCATTTTTTTATATGAGTAACTTTCTAGTCAGTCAAATAAATGAATCAACATTTATTAATAAGATGTTAATTCAGTGATTAGTATACTATAACAACAATCAATTGAACGGGCCAAAAGAGCAATTACAGTTTTGACAACATATCCTACAAGAAGCGGCAATGTTTTTCTCCTCTTTGGAAACAATCATTTCAAGTTGTGGACAAAATATTCTATGCTTTTCTCTTTCTTTTTCAACTCAGTGACAATAATAATTCTCTTTGGAAACAATAATGTTCATTAACAACTTTCGGAAGCAATGTTTCCTTTTTATACTAACACTACATGGACAAAACCTCCATGTTTGTCTGATGCAATACAGACACCCTTAACACTCATGTCTGATGCCGGAGCCAGCAGACATGGAGCATGCAATTCTTCCCTCGCCAGAAGCTGGAGATACTTTCAGCTCACTGTCATATCCGCGAATAATGTAGAATAATTGAACAACTAAGTTCATTGAAAGTCTGCATCTTTATCCATGGAAGATGATAAATAGCTTATGATGAAGCCATCTAGCTCTCCTTCTAGCACAGAATCAGGGTCAGAGACCTCATAATTGGTTCAAAGATCTTTAACCATGCGGTAAGGCTGCATCACAATGACAGAACAAAACGAAAATTTTCTTGATTATAGGATACATAATGGCGTGGTGAGAAATTAATGGAAGTTGTATTGTTGAAAGAGCTTACATGAAGTACGTAAGTGCGAATCTGGTTGCCCCAAGTTATTTCTGTGACGGATTGTGTATGTTGTGCATTCATCTGCGCCTGGCGAGCCATCTCAAGCTGGTCCAATCGAGATTGAAGCACTGCCATTGCTGAAGCCTTATTCATATGCTGCGATCTGTATATCAAGAAATATCATTAGCATTTATTTGACAAGGATAATTGTTATTCCGGTTGAATGCTTTGCATGAACTTAGTAAGAATGATTATACAGTGCATGAATTTGAGACCTTTCATTTTGACATGTAGCTGTAATTCCTGTGGGAATATGAACAATTCTGACAGCACTATCGGTTGTGTTAACATTCTGCCCATCAGCTACTCCAGAATGAAATCGTTCAATGCGGAGATCAGATTAATTAATTTGTACATGGGTAGACCCATCGCCCATGATTGGAATAACAGCAACAGCAGCAAATGAAGTATGTCGGCGTTTTCCAGAATCAAAAGGGGAGATACGCACCAATCTGTGCACACCTACTTCCGCTTTGACGTATCCAAACGCATATTCACCATCTACTTTTATTGTTGCCCTCTGAAAAAATAATGATCACCACTCAGAACTCTTATGGTTTATTTTGAAGCTTAAAGGAGGAAGACATAACTAGAACCTAGAACTTGATTATAACACCTTTTTGTACTAGTGATATGAAAGAAAGACAACAAAAAGAATGGCTGCAATTTAATCATGAAAGGATCCAACTAGAGACAAGGCTCAGTAATGCTTTTCCAATTTTCTTCATGAAACGTCTAAGTACTTTGAATGTAATGTTGAATTTTGTATCGCAATTATATAAAGGAGATGAGGAAGGAAACCTTGATTCCAGCAATTTCACCAGGCATCTCATCCACAACAGTTACTTTGTAACCTCTACGTTGAGCCCATAACTTGTACATTTGCATTACCATTTTTTCCCAATCCATACTTTCAGTACCACCAGCTCCTGCTTGGACCTGTTTTATGCACCAGATGTTAATAAACAGGCATAAAAGGAAACTTTGCAC
>CAODLS011219180.1:0-20000 GCA_948243855.1 Flueggea neowawraea
AGGAAGAGTCATTCGAGTAAGGCAAAGTTCAAGTGTCACTTGAGTAATAAGAAGTGTCACTCGAGTAATACATGCATCATATCACTTGAGTAAGCAAAGGGTGTCACTTGAGTGAATCATCAACCCAGAAAGCTGCAACGGGCAGAAATGCATTCCAGCGATTATATCCTCATTACCAACGGTCATATTGATTGGAATGTCTATAAATACATCAACGAATGGCAGAAAAAGGTGGATGATCATATGGATTTAAATCCAAATCATTTTCATCATTCTCCTCACTCCAAAACATCAAATCAAGCTAGAGATAGAGATTCAAGCATCAATTTCATGCAACCAAACTCTAGCATAGAGCCTTCATCTTTTGTAAACTCTTTGAGAGTGAGAGAGTTTTGTTGTGAACCTAGAGAAAACAACATTGTAATGGCTTTAGAGGTTTGAGCAGAAATCAATCTTGGGTAGGCTTTAGAGGGGGTGAGCCGTAATCAACCTTGTAGGCTTTAAATATGTGAGCCGCAATCGACCTTGTTGGCTTTAGAGGTGTGAGCCACAATCAACCTTGTTGGCTTTAGATGGGTGAGCAGTAATCAACCTTGGTGTAAGGCTTTGTTGGATTGAGCCGGAATCAATCTTCGTTATAGTGGAAATCCTAAGTGAGACTTATGTAGTGGACGTAGGCATGGTTGACCGAACCACTCTAAATTGCGGTGCTGTTTTCTCTCTTCACTCAAACTTGCTTCTGCTCTCCAAAACCAACTAAGGCATCGATCGAAAATTCTCCAACATATGATGTGCCAATTTCTCATATAATACTGTAAATCTATAAAATATGCCCTAAATAAACCATATATATATGTATAATATCTTAAGAAACCACATAATCGAGCAGGGTCATGAGGCCATGCCAAACTCCATAGGTCCGCCCCAACAGCAGTTCTAATTGAAGCGACGACGACAAGTTAATTGGTGAAGGGAGAAGTTGGACTAGAATTAAACCGCCTTAAATCAACTAAATTAGGTAAAAATTTTATTCATACATCATTCGTAAACTATTTGTACACATGTTTACACTATTTTGCAAACCATCTGTGCACCTTGGTAACTAGGATTAATTATCCAACATATGACATGTTACTTTACACTAAATATAACTCTAGTTTAATTTGGTGTAAAATAATGTTAAATTTGAATCAAACTAACTCGAATGAACTAAATCAATTTAAAATTTAATTTGTACACTATTTGTGCACCAGTTGTATGCCACTTATACACCTCCAACATAAAAATATCTTGGGAAAAATCCATGGCGGTCCCTAAGGTATAGTGATATCTCTATCTCGATCCATAAACCTTCAAAATTAATTGCTCCGCTCCCTTGTTCTTAACTCCGTTTGTCTTTTTTTTTAAACGTGTCACGTCATATTTGCTGATGTGGCATGTAATCCCATTATTATATAAATTTTAAGGACTATTTTATCCCTTTCACCTTCTCTCTCTTCTGCTCCTCTCTCTCGTTATTCTCTCTTCGTCTCTCCTCTATTTTCTCTCGTTTGCTCTTTCTCTCTGAAATCTCCGCCACTAGCAATCCAACCTCTACTACCTTGGTGCATTTGTTTGTCTGTGTCAAATCATGATCTGGAAGACAGTTACTCCCGTCCTTGTCCCTCTTTGCTCTCTTATATCGATGTTTATGTCAAGAGTGGATAAATAGGAAACTCCGTCGTTCTCTCTCTCTCCTCACTCTCGTCCCATTACTCCTCTCACTCTCTTCGTCTCAACTCTCTCGTTGTCTGGTTCCTCTATTCATCTCAGCTCTCTCTTCTTGGTGGCACTCTCTTTGTCTCAACTCTCTCTCGTCATCGGCCATTGAAGGACAATAGTTCTCTCTCTTCACATTGTCTTCAGTCACGCAATTAGGTAAGAGTTAATTTTAAAATTTGTAAATTAGGATTTCACTAATTAGATTAGGGTTTGCAAATGGGGTTTCAATTTTGAATGAAATTGAGGATTAAGTTTTGCAATTTGGAAATTGGGGTTTCAAAAATTGTCCAATTTTGACTGATTTTTAAGGCTCCAATTTTATTAGATTATTCACATTTGTTACTATCCTCAGGTCACTCCTCTCACTCTCTTTGTCTCAGCTCTCTCGTTGATTTGTGGATTGAAAAATGAATTTGGCTAATTTGGTGGATCAATTTTTGTGCAAAGAGTTTTTTTTTGTTGGTGACTGGTTCTCAAGCTTGGAGGTGGTGGTGGTGATGGATTGGTTGTTGTTGGAATAATAAAGTTGTGTTGTTGGTTTGGTGATCGTGTTGACTTTGTGGTGATTGGTTGATATGGAGGAGATTTTTTTTTTGTTGCTTGGTGGTGGCACTTATGATTGCAACTAGGTTAGGCTTTATGATGGTGGTGGTGGTGGTTGTGACTGATGTTGGTGGTAACAGGTGTGGTGGTGGTGGTGATAGGTTTGGGCTTTGTGATGATCAGTGTTGGGTTTGTGGGTTATTTCATTTCAGTTTATTGCGATTTGGTCTGTGTTGGTTTGAAGAGCATGAGGAGAAGGGAAGGAGAAGACATAGAGAGATTAAGAGAGAAAGAGACACAAAGATAGGCTTGAGTGGTTTGGTTGAAGTAAATTGATTTTAAAATGAGAGTAATTTTGTCTTTTTGTATTTTCTGTTAAGTAAAACAAATGGAGTTAAAATGAGAAAGCGGAGCAGCTAATTTTGAAAGTGTATGGACCGGAAGAGAGATATCATTATACATTAGGGATCGACCATGGATTTTGCCCAAATATCTTTTCTAGTCAAATTTGTTCAATTTCTTATGAGAGTTAGATATTTCTCGCCCGTGGTCCCAAATGTTGGCATTTGTGCAAAGAATTTTCTCCTTATAGAAATTTTTATAAATAGTTTGATCCATGTTTCATTTTTAAAAAGCTGGCATTTTGTGTTTGTATAAAAATTCAAGCATTTTTTTTTTATGAGAATCCAGCATTTTTGGTGTTGTTTTATCTTATGGCATTCCTTGTGCTGCAGCCTTGGCCTTCACCATTCGCATAAAGAAGGCAAAGGTACTACTAATTCATATTCTCGGTTCTACTAGACGTTATGACATAAGTCATAATTGCCAATAATTAATTAGTGACTAATTTTTTCTAATGAGTTACATTGTCAAGAAAAAAACGAACACTGCAAAAAGAAATGTAAAGAAATTGCGAATTCCTTCATATTTCTTCTAATATTTTCTTCAACTCTCATTTCCTTTCTCTAATAGTAATCAGGGTCTTTGCTATTACCGAGGACAACTTCACATAATAGGATTAGAGAACTATTTTTTCTTATAGGTTTATTAAAGCTTCAAGAACCATGATAAGTTACATAAATATTGAAATGTTACTTGTTAAAATAACAATTAATTAATAATAATAATGAATGCTAATTCTGATGACACCATTTAGTTTGCCATTTGAAATCTCAGCTATTATAAACTTCTCTCTCTTATTTATTTGGTCGAAAAAAAAATCATTGCCTTCATTTTATTAAGATATTTCAAGTGGCATGCATTCATGAAATACACGGCAAGTTAAATGCATAAAGAATGTGTGTATATACTTCATCAGAAAATGGGGGAGAAAAATGGAACATTACATGCATCACTCTTCTTGTCTTGCTTGGAGGTGACAGCACTGTCGGACCCTCCTGGGGATTAAAATCTGAAGCCTTGGATTCAGGGGCAGGTCTAGGGAGCTTAGCTGGATCTATAGGCGAAAGTGTAGGCTATATTTTATTAAAAAAATATTTTTTTTTCTGTTTTTTATTTTATTTCTATCTTTTGAAATTTAAAAATATTTTAAAAATATGTTTACTAATTAAAAAAACTTAAACAATTTTTTTTTTATTTTTTTATTTTTATTTTTTTATTTTTTAAAAAATAATAAAAAATTTACACAACTAAACAGATCCATAATCATACATATGAGAAATGTTTATAAAGAAAGAACAAGATCAGGAAATCAAGAGTGATTTATAGTTTTGCAATTAAAAGATTCTGCTTACTGCTGCTCCAATGCCTGCTGCACAGTAATTCTTGCTTTCGGATCATAAGTAAACATCTTTGATAACAGATCTAATGCATCATCACTAGCCGTTGGAAACGATTCACGCCGAGGTTGTGCAGGAACAGATTGGTACTCCAAATAATCACGGGAGATACACTAAATCAGGCCACTGGGCATGCGTTGGAGTCCCAAAAGCTTGAAATTTCTTTCCTAATTGATCAGTATCACTAGAACCCTGTCACACACTTAGGCTCATTTTATACTCTAGTATATAACATATAATATTTTGTAATAATGATAATAAATAAATAGTAAAAAATAAAAAAATGACTTAATTAGATGCTATATACTCTACAAAATATGTTATATATCGTTGTAAACAAACAAGCCCTCCAAATGAAAACCAATAATAATAGACAATGACACGAAAGTCTCTCCCACAAGCAGTCAATACGTAAATAATAAAAAAATGTGCAAGGTGAAAAAGCTTCATATGCAGGTCACTGGAGAGAGAACAAGAATAATTAGCAAAACATTCCAATAAGTACAAATAATAAACAAAATGAAAAAAAAAACCAATGCAACAAACTAACTGTTTTTTGACAAAAGCATAGGTTACTCAACTGATAAATTTACCAGCAGTTTAAATGGATTACCTTTTCTTTCATCATTAAACTTGGTAATAAAATAAGGGACTTCACCAATAGTTTAAACCAACACAACTTACATGCTTTCATTCATTAATAGACTACTTGAAGACCAAAAGAAGTCCCATGCGTTGTCAATAGCCCGAGTCTGAACTACTCAATCTACATCATGGTTTAAACAGACCTACCCAAGTTCTCCAAGTTTCACTTTAGCTGATTAGACTAGAAATGAAAAAATATCTGGTTTCACAAAATTTCCAAGAATAGTTCCAATCACAGGAACTTCATAAGAATATATGTATCTACAAAACATTTGGAATTGAATGCTTTACCTCCAATCCAAGTAAGTTATTGCCGTTTTGGCTTTGTTAGGAAATAATAGAGGAACTTCTTTATTTATGTTGGAAGAGATTCGTCAGAATATCTGTAGAATATTTGCCATCCTTGATACTCTGAACAAAATACATCTCTATTCATCTCGACCTACCACTATGTCTGATATTATCGAATCCACTAACAGTCCTATTCCAACCTCTATAACTCAAAACCACTCTTCAGAATCCCATTCCATTCAAATAACTAATATTAGATTGAATAGAGATAACTTCCTACGTTGGTCTCAATTTGTACATATGTACATCTGAGGAAGGGGCAAAATTAGCTACCTCAGTGGTGAAAAAAGGAACCTGCTGCAGATGATCCAACCTGTGTCTGTGGGATGCTGAGAATTCTATCGTGATGATCTGGTTAATGAATTCAATGGAGGAGTATATCAACTCTAACTATATGTGCTATCACACTGCCAAGGAGTTGTGGGATAATGTCCATCAAATATACTCAAATCAGGGAAATAAATCTTAGATTTATGAATTGTCATTGAAACTACAAGAGATCCGTCATGGTGGGGATTTTGTTACCAAATACTTAAGACTTAAGACTTACTTAATGATTATGAATGGAAGTCACCTGATGACTGCAACTACTACTGAAAGACAGTAGAGGATAGTCGTATTTTCAAGTTTCTTATTGGTCTTAATGTTGAGTTTGATGAAGATAGAGGCAGGATAATGGGTAGACGACCTCTACCATCCCTTGGAGAGGTATTTGCTGAGGCCAGAAAGGAAGAAAGTCGCTGGCTTGTGATGCTTCGAGAAAAGGCTCCTATGACTGTAACTGGGACATCTGCTTTAGCTGCTGGAACTATGAATGCACGGGGTAAGAGGATGGACGAAAAGGAGAAGGTACGTGTGGCTATTGCAAAAAATCATGTCATACCTATGATACTTGCTGGAAACTACACGGCAAGCCAACAAACTGGAAAGAATCCCATGAAGGGTATTCATTCGTAATCTTGCTGCTCATAAGTCTCAATCCAGTCCATTTAACAAAGAACAGGTTGATCAAATACTGAAACTATTGGAATCCAAACCGGATCTATATAAACTTCCTAAAGCTTCTGTGGCTAAAACAGGTAGTGACTTTACAGTCCTTTCCTGTTCCTTTTTTGATACTTTCCCTCCTTGGATCATAGATTCAAGAGCTTCTGATCACGTGATCAGCTTTTCAAATATTTTTCATACTTACTTTTCTTGTTCTGGTTATGAAAAAATAAGAATAGCAGATGGTTCTTTTTTTTTTTTTTATAGCAGGCAAAGGTTCGGTCTCTTTGTCTCAAGATATAACTCTTAAATCTATTCTTCATGTTTCTAAACTAACTTGCAATCTTCTATCAGTTAGTAAATTAGCTCAAGATTCTAATTGCACTGTTACTTTCTTTAAATCTCACTATGTTATCCAGGAACAGACCTCCAGGAGGAAGGTTGGCAGTGCTAAGTTGATATATGGACTCTACTATTTTGTGAAGGAAGACTCAATAAAGGAATTCAGGCGTGAAGCAGTATCATTTCTCCTTCAGTTAAGAGTTAAATTATGCTTTGGCATTATATATTAGGACACCTAATTTTACATATCTCAAAAGATTGTTTCCTGAATTATTTAACAAGATTATTTCTTCTGAACTAGTGCGTGAACATTGCATTTTATCAAAAAGTCACAAGAGTATTTATTCTTCAAAACCATATCAAGCATCAAAACCTTCTTATATGATTTATAGTGATGTGCGGGGTTCTTCTAGGATCAAAACTCTATTCGAAAAATGTTGTTTTGTGACTTTCATAGATGATCACACTAGGTTTTATTGGGTTTATTTAATGTGTGACAAATATGAAGTTGCTTAATTGTTTAAGAGTTTTTATTCAATGATTGAAAATCAATTTAAAACTAGAATTTGAATTTTACATTTTGATAATGGAACCGAGTATTTCAATGAAATGTTAAGCAATTTTTTGAAAGATAAAGGAGTCATTCATCAATCCACGTGTGTTGATACTATTCATGGCAAAAAGTTTGTTGGGCCCAATGGACTGGGTCGAGTTTGTAGAAGTCAGATCCAACCCGACCTTGAAGACAGATGCGAGGGTAAGCCCATAGTAAGCCTAAGCCCATTTCGGATGTTTGAAATTTAGTTTTGCCAGAAATTGTAGAGTTTTATCAGGATATGGTCATCTTAGGATGAGATTCATCTAGCCATGGGAAAGGAAGCAATTCTTTCGAAGGAATGGGTAAAGAAGTGATGCATGTAAGTCATTGTGATGATCGAGTAAAGGATGACATGGAGATTTTGAGTTTTAATCAAGGAGGAAGTTGTCAGTAGATTGCAATCGGAGCATGTCGAGTTATCTAAAAGAAAGGAGTATATATAGTGTTTGTTATTGGAAATTCGAGGCACCGTTTACATTACATTATACACCTCTCGGTATTAAGTTTTCTTTACATTAGTTTGTGTTACTTGGTTTTGTTCTTTTCTTTGTACATTTCACGAATTGTTTATTAAGGAGTGAAAAACTAATTTCAATAAATTTTGTCCCTTTATTTATTTACCGTTGTTTGATTGATGTAGGATTGAGTCATTTTAGTTTGGAAAAATTGTAAATTCCCCGACACGCTCTAAAAGGCAGCGTTGTTTTCCTTAGGAGGAAAATAGGGGAACAATCTTCTAGCACGCAATCGGCGGGACCCACGCACGATGATGAAATTCAGAAGTGGAAAGGAAATTGGCGCTTTTGACTCTAAGACTAGATGAAGAGAATAACCTGTTAGAACCAAAAGACCATAAAGAAGCGATGTCCACGCCCATAGGGCAGATTAACTTGTTGTTCTCAACGACTCTGCTGTTGACCCCATTTGGGGATTAGAAGTGGCAATGACAAGACTATTGCAAGAAGGTTTGGGCAAGAAAGTAACTCAACCACTTTCATTTGTCATTCACCAAACGAGTGAGAGACAGATTAAGCAACTCACCCAGATAATAAAACAATTGGGTGCCACCATAGTGCAAGTCCTTGAGTGAGCGGAAAGAGCAGGAAGGAAGAGGCACCCAACGTCTCCATGAAAGATCCTAGAAGGCAATCCTCTGAGGTGGACACTTAGGAGAACATAAAGAAATGTGAAAGGCCAGCTGAGGTGGTGTACTAGCTAAGTTTGCTCACGGGTCTTAGAGATTCTCGAACAGAACCAAATATCCGAATCGAAAAGAATTGGAACAAAAAAAAACCTTTGACGTTTGACTTTCTCCGAACCGAACCATCCCATATATATATGTAATTGTTCATAGTTGTCCAACTCAAAGATTTACATAGGCGTTCAAAGGTGTACATATGTGTTCAAAGGTGAATATAGGTGTTCAAATGTGTATATAAGTGTTCATAGGTGTTCATAAGTGTACACATGTGTTCAAAGGTGTTTAGCACTAGGGAAAAACTTTAGATAAATTTAGGAGTTCTCTAACTCCTATTACAAGTGAAGTTCTTATATGTTTGCAAGATTGGTTGAAAAGTTCAAACAAACCTATTCAAATTAAAGAAATTATTGAAGACTTTGTTGATTGTGAATCGGGTTTGGTTGAAAAGTTCAAACAAACCTATTCAAATTAAAGAAATTATTGAAGACTTTGTTGATTGTGAATCGGGTTTGTTTTCATTTTTTATTATTTTTAGTTATTTTTTATTTATACATATTATTTGCATGTAGTTGAAAATTAATGTGGTTTGTTTATATTTTTACAGAGTTGACAAAGGGTCCAAATATTCTTCCAACTTTAGCTGGAGAACTAAATTTGGAATGAAAATCTTAAATTTCTCAAGAAAAACGAAATATTGAATTTTTTTTTGTATTTATGATGTCTTTGATTGTATTTGGAATTTAATTTTATGTTATTGTAATTTGTTTGTATGTTTAAAATAAGATAAATAGGATATCTTTGTATTTAAATTGAATTTTGTCGAAAAAATCTCTGAGAACCGAACCGTAACCGTCCCATTTTCTCCATTCTGAAATCCCTGAATTGTCGTCCTAAACCGAACCGAAATTTTAGAGATTTCATAGATTCGGTTCGGTTCGGTTCTGGTTTTGGGAAAAACAAAAATCTCTGAACTTTGGTTCGGTTATGAAGATCTCCAAATCTTTGAACTGAACAGACCCGTTAGCATTCCTAGTACCAGCCACCTCATAAGCACGAGGTAGCCCAGAAAATCGCTAGTGGAGGCTGCCGCCAGAAAAATGGCAAGGCTCATCTAGAAATATAGGCACACACGGGTCTCCTAAACCAACCTGCTGCGTATGAACCAGAAATCCATCATATAGGCTCGGGGGAACCCATGGTGTACAATCCCAACCAAAGCAGGCAGCTGAAGCTAGCAGGTGAAGCTACCTGCTGTGCAACAGCTCTGTGTTCTCACATCGGATAAATGTATATGGATGGAAAGGTTTATAAGTATAAGGACCTGACTACTTAAGTAACCCAAACTTGAATTTTTAAGCTTAATGGTTGGAAGCTCATTAGTTGTTAAATGTTGTTTAAGGACAATTGCGTGCTTATGTCGGGTTGTGACAATTATGGTATCAGAGCCACTCCGCTTGCAAACTTGAACAGTGGTGGGGCAAATCTCAATTAATGGCGATGGTGGGGCAAACCTCAAGAGTGAGAGGAAGTCCCTAAGTATAGACAAATCTCACATCAGTAGGTTGAGTATAGGAAAATCCCACATTAGGTAGCAGGTGAAACTACATGCTGTGCAGCAGCTCTGTGTTCCCATATCGGATAAATGTATATGGATAGAAAGGTTTATAAGTATAAGGACCTGACTACTTAAGTAACCAAGCTTGAATTTTTAAGCTTAATGGTTGAAAGATCATTAGTTGTTAGATGTTGCTTAAGGTCAGTTGCTTGCTTATGCCGGGTTGTGACAATTATTGTATCGGAGCCACTCTGCGTGCAAACTTGAACGGTGGTGGGACAAACCTCAACCAATGGCAATGGTGGGCCAAACCTCAAGAGTGAGAGGAAGTCCCTAAGTATAGACAAATCCCACATCAGTAGGTTGAGTATATGCAAATCATATACCGACAAAACACGAGAGAGATTTTGGGCATCATGATTGGAAGTTCTGGCGACGAGGACGTCACAAACCTATGAGGGTGAGAATTGTAACATCCCAACTGAAGCAGGAAGATGAAGCTAGAAGGTGAAGCTACTTGTTGTGTGACAACTCTGTGTTCCCACATCAGATAAATGTATATGGATGAAAATGTTTATAAGTATAAGGACCTGGCTATTTAAGTAACCCAAGCTTGAATTTTTGAGTTTAGTGGTTAAAAGCTCATTAGTTGTCAGATATTGCTTAAAGACATTTGCGTGCTTATGCCGCGTCGTGACACGTGGGGACAATTCCTACTATTCAAACCATGGGTGTAAGGACCCATTCGTTTTAATCGAGCCGTTGAAGAATTTTCAGGAGTGTTGTTGAACAAAGGCACATTACTCGAGTTAGAGAAGGTGTTACTTGAGTAATATGGGCCCTTGTTAATTCGAGTTAGGAGTGAAGTAACTCGAGTAAACGAAACAGAATTTGTGTACTGAAAGGTGTCTTACTCGAGTTAGCATTTTGGATAACTCGAGTTAGCCATGTTTCTGGACAAGCGGTGCAGTCGGTTAGTGTCTTATAAAGTCGATTTATTCGACGAGCTTCTTCATTTTTCGCCCTTAAAGCTTCCCTAAAACACCCAGAGACTATTTCCTTTCGATCTTTTTGCTTAATCACCCATCTATTCAGGAATTTGAGGTAAGAATTGTTCCTTTTGTTTGGTTTCCTTGCGCTTAGTTCATAAAACATGTTTGAGGTTGGATTTTAATGTTGTTTCAGATTGTTAAGAGGTGATTAATGGGTTTTAAGTTCTGTTTATAGTTGAAACTATTGGGAAATGGTTGTTTGTCAAGGAACCAAACGGATTACATAGGTTGTTTTTGGGTTAAAAGGATTCTGAGTTGTTTTGAGTGATTTTCGATCCAGAGGATGAATTACTTGAGTTATCCAATTTGTTTATTTTAGTAATCTGGATGCTGTATAAATCGAGTTATCCAATTCATTTACTCAAGTTCTTAGGGTGTATGTGTTACTCGAGCTAGGCTTTAGGATTACTCGAGTAACCTCAGTGCATTCTTACTCGAGTTGACGGTTCGGTTACTCGAGTAAGACATATTTCAGAGGCACTAAGGTGATGTTTTCTTATATGGTTTTGGAGTCTGATAATATATTTTCAATATTTTGAGGATTTGACTATAAGTTTACGCAGATTCTGATCTTTAAGATGAGAGTGATAGAGTTTTAGCGTTTGCATCTGCAATTCACTTCATGCATTTGGTATCACCATAGTAGCAGTAGTATATCTTGATTCATTTGATTTGTATATGTTTCAGCTTCTTATCCCTGCCATCGAGATTAGCCCCTACTAGTGGTGGGTGATTGGTCTAGCTTTGCTTTTGGACTCCATGTGAGTACGGTGACAACTTTAGACACTTAGGCTGTGTCTTCTGAAATCTATTAGTTTTTTGTTGTGTTGGGTATTTACCTGTAATATGACTAATAAAGGGTTGGCTTAATTAAACTGATTATGTGATAATTGGTTTTCAATATTTTTCTTAAATTGTTATACGTGACATTTTTTTGGTTTTATACTTTGATATATCTGCCTGCCTGTATGAATTTATATAAATGGGATGCCTATGCTACTGGGTTGAAAGTAGCCTTTGGTATACCGCTGCTCAGAAAAGGTCCTCATTACCTGAGTAGTATGGTAGTCGTGTGTTAGGCCAGGCACAGGTATTTCAGTGACACAATCACTTCAATATCTGTTATATATATTTTGTTATTTAGTGGCACAACCACTTCAGTTTATAGTCTCATTATCAGATTTGATATGCATATCGTATACGAATTATGATTTGGAAATAACATCGTCTGACCTATGCTGTATACTTTGATTACTCATGTTTTGGAAATGTTTTAGAAATATTACTATTAGTAGTATGTATAATACAATATACCTATGAGCATGCGATATTTTTTAACAGTTTTCAAAAAGTTCTTTGTGTTGCACGTATGACTCGATCTAGAGTGTCTTCCATCACTGAGATTTTCTCACCCTCTTTCCTTTCTATTTTTTAGGCATATTTTGGCATCCAACGACCGCTCGGTGATCAATGATCAGTGAAGCATTTCTTTTTACAGTAGGTGCCCTTTTAATCAAGCTTGTATATGTTGTTGTAGAGTTTCACATCGGGTTGCTGTTGAGTATTGGGTATCTTCTATATATTGTTTATACTCACATACTATTTTGATTACATTTGATTTATTACTATTTTGATATATTGTCATATACTATATACACACACACACACACACACACACACACACACACACACACATATATATATATACACATACATATGGATTGGCGTCGTGGTAGAGGCCGTGTTAAACCAAGGCACGAGTCTGTTGAGACCGCTGCTCATTCTATTGCTGATTCTCATGATTTGTATAGTGCACTAGAGGTTGCATGATTGGTATCTCGCAAGCATACAATAATCGATGTAGTTTTACCTTGGGAGTGTTCCAATGGATATTGAACCCAAAGCAACGAGTAATAAATGTGATCAATTCGTTAAGGAAAAGCAATAAATAACATGAGTTGATTTTTGGGGTTTTTGATTAGAAATGCAAAATTAACAAAGACAAGTAATTGGAATGAAATGAGTAAACAATTAATAATAAAGCGTTAGGACTTCCGAAATTTCAACTAATGAATCCTACTTGCTACATTAACAAATGGGGTTTTGGGATTAAGTGTTCTCTCTACCGAGCTAGCCTAAAGCCTCTTTCAAGTTGATTTAAACTATACCTACATTTACTAAAAGGGTCATCTAAGCCACAATTAGCTAAACTAGGTTCATTAAGTCATTGGGGATTTTCATCGAACAACTTGTGGGCAAATAATATTTCTATCCTAAACCACACAAGTTTAATGCTTGTGGGCATCACCTAGTCTTTATCTCTCGATTCTTCAACTAGGCTTACCTAAACTACAACTATGGTGGTCAATCATAATCATAGTCAAGCATAACAAGTCAATAAATCAAACCCATGTCAACCATTCAAATTAAGAACATAAATCATAAGACCCATAAAAATAAAACTTCAAATATGAAAATTCAAGGCACATGAACAATACCCATTCATTAAATATCAAATATTCATCAATAGCTTACATCTCTAAGTCCTAACAAGAAATTTAAGTTACCATATTTAAAGAAAACAAAATAAAGCAATAAAAGGAAAAATAAAACATTGAAATCAAACAAAAATGTGAAGAATTAGAGGAACATTTGATGTGAAGAAGCCTCCTGAAGTCGCCTTCAAGAGATTCCCAACCTTCAAGCTCCCCATTTTGTTCTTACATGAAACCCTAGAATGATTAATCAAAAATTTAAAAAGACATAGAGAATGATTCTAGGAGTCATCAAGAATACCTAAAAGAGTAAGTTTAAGGAGTATTTGTACCTCATTACATGACGTCAAAACTCTACAAAAATTCTCTTCGAAATGCCCCTTGAATGTGCCTTTGGTCCCCACACTTTCTCTTTCCTCGTCACAATTTTTGTCCAGTTTCTGGGGTGCATCACGGCCTAGCATCACATCCATGAGTCATGACCTTAAGGCCATTATGGCCACCATCGCAGTTAGCTTCATGACCGTGATGAGCTACAGGATTTTGGAGGTGTTTTGCTTGTTCTTCACGGTCGTGGTCATAATTTGCTTCATAGCCGTGAGAGCATCACAACTTAGTCTCATAGCCGTGATTTGTGAGTGTGAGAGCTTCAAGGTCACCATCATGATCGGTTTCATGACCATGATGAGCTATTGGTTCTCTTGCACTTTCGATTGTTGATCACACCCTCTATCATAGTCATGATCGCAAGGTGTAACGATGAATGTAGCTCCTCTTGAGTCAATTTTTTTGACGTCTCTTCTCATCACTTAGGCTCCTTTTGAGGACTTAGTTTTCATACCATTTCCATTACATTTCATCAACAATCCATGAATTTCATTCTCCCTACAATAACACACAAAAGATAATAAATTCTTGGACAAATAAGTACAATTAGGGCCAAAATGCTATCAATTAATACTTGAATAACTATGTAAATTTAGCATATATCATTGCAGCTCCAGTATTTGGGCCTAAGCCTAAGTCGTAGCCCCAGCCTGTTATTTAGTCTGACCCTATGGATCGATTTACCAAAGCTCTTGAGCGTATTGAGAGACTTCTTACCGGTCATATGGCTGGAGGTCAGTTAGTTGTACTACTAACAACAATAGTGCCAGTTCCTCCACCTATAGTAACACTTGTCTCTCAGCCTCAGCCTGAGGTGGTCATAGCAAAAACTCTAGATACTCTGCTTGTAGCACCACAAGATGCAGATGGTGATTTATTGGATAGGTTTTTGAAGCTAAAGTCCCCGAGATATGCAGGCGGGATAGGAGAGGATACTCATGATTTCTTTATGGCTGTGGAGCGTTGTTTTTGAGTTCAAGGTATCATAAATGATGCTGACAGAGTTAGGATATCTACCTTTCTATTGAATGAATGAGTAGCTATGTGGTGGCAGAGATATGAGACTCAGAGACACTTCAGTTGGGTTGAGTTCAAAGATGAGCTCATTATGTCTATTCTTTCTCGGAGTATTTGGGATAAGAAGGCAGACGAATTTAGTGAGTTTTGTCAAGAGCCAGACATATCTGTTATTGAGTATGAAGAGAAGTTTAGGTAGCTCAACAAATATGCCCCAAATGACTGTAAGAGTAAGGAGGCACTGTCCAGGAAATTTCAGAAGGGTTTGCTAACCTGATTTAGCAGAGTAGTGGCGAGTCACAATATGTCTACTGTGAGACAGATGGCAGAGTCGGCTAGCCGTATATAGTATATGGAGGAGAGGTAATCTCACGAGCCCAGTAAGAGGGAGAGGATTGAGGATACTTCTGAAAGCCGGCAGGGCCATAACCAGTACAGGTAGTCTGAGTCCAGACGTAGACCTCCTACTAGTCAGAGGAAAAATTAGGATACCCAGAGCTATAGCGTGTCACAGCCAGCTAGACGTACTAGAGGTCAGGATAGAGGACATAGTTCTAGAGTTGTTCCATTGTACTTTGATACTTGTGGTAAGTGGCATTCTGGAACTTGTACTCGGATGATAGGTAACTGCTTTTACTGTCAACAACCAAGACATAAGATAGCAAAGTATCCCATACGACTCGGTACAGGATCTCAGTCGAGATAGTCTTCAGAAGGAGGTTCAAAAAATAGTAGTACCCGTGATGGTAGGGGAGCCGATAAAGGTTTCATAGGCTGTGGTTCTTTTGGTCGTAGAGATGGAGTCGCAAGCCGAGATTAGATTGTACAGAGTACAGCCACATAAGGACATGCTCGAGTGTTTCATCTGACGTGTGAAGAGGCAAATGCCTCCAATGCCACAGTGACTAGTACGTTATTTATTTTGGGGTTCTCGCTTATATATTATTTGAAACTGGTGTGTCGCATTCATTTATTACAGCACCTTTTGTTGAGCGTGCGAGATTAGTGTTGCGTCAGTTAGACAGATTATTAGAAGTATCTTCACATTTGGGTAGTAAGTTATTGACTTAATTAGGGGTACAAGGTTGCGTGATTTTTGTTGACTGACACGAGTTGGTAGCCGATATGATCTTATTAGACGTGGGAGAGTTTGACGTTATACTTGGCATCAATTGGTTATTGACTTGGCACGCTACCTTAGATTATTTTGCAAAGAGAGTATGTTTTTTATTGTTAGGTCAAAGTGAGTTTTGTTATCAAGGTGAGTGAGATAGCGTAGTATGGGGATACGTGTCAGTTGTTAAAGTGGAGAAGATGATTCATCGTGGTTGTGAGGCGTACTATGCTTTTGTACTCTTTGAGTCGTAGGGATCAGAGTTGAAAGTAGAAGACCTACCAGTGGTAAGATAATTCTATGATGTTTTTCTCGAGGAATTACTAGGACTTCCTCCTAAACGTGAGATTGAGTTTGTTATACAGGTTCAGCCTGGTACTAACCTAATATCAATTCCACCATATCAGATGGCGCCAGCTGAGTTGAAGGAGTTGGAGATTCAACTCAAAGAGTTGTTAGACAAGGGTTTCATACGACCGAGCGTTTCACCTTGGGCCTCCAGTATTATTTGTAAAGAAGAAAGATGGGAGTTTAAGAATGTGTATCGATTATCGTCAACTCAATGAGGTGATAGTGAAGAATCGATATCCCCTTTCGAGGATAGATTATCTATTTGAGCAGTTGAATGGTGCACAATAGTTTTCTAAGATCGACTTGAGGTTTGGTTATCATCAGTTGGGAATTAGAAGAGAGGATATTCTGAATACATCTTTCCAGACTAGATATGGTCATTACGAGCTTTTAGTAATGTCGTTTGGTTTAACTAATGTACCATTTACATTAATGAATTTGATGAATAAAGTGTTTAGACCGTACTTAGATTGGTTTGTTATTATTTTTATCGATGATATTTTGATATATTCAAAGAGTAAGGAAGAGCACAAGGAACACTTGAGGTTAGGTTTACAGATTTTGAGAGAACATCAACTTATACTAAGTTTTCAAAGTGTGAATTATGGCTTAATCAAGTGGCATTATTGGGACACGTAGTTTCGAGAGATGGTATAATGGTAGACTCAAATAAGGTAGAGACAGTAGTCCATTGGGAGAGGCTTAAGACCGTTACAAAGATTCAGAGTTTTCTTGGTTTAGTCGAGTATTATAGGTAGTTTATTCAGGAATTTTATAAGATTGCAGCACCTATGACTCGGTTAACCCAGAAAGAAGTTAAATTTGTTTGGTCTGACAGTTGTGAAGAGAGTTTCTAAAAGTTGAAAGAATGTTTGAAGAGTGCACCAATGTTGGCTTTACCGTCAAACTTTGGAGGTTTTGCAGTATATTGTGATGCATCCATAGTTGGCTTAGGCTATGTATTAATGTAACATGGTATAGTGATTGCCTATGCATCAAGACAACTTAAGAAGCATGAAAAACATTATCTAACACATGATTTAGAGGTAGCGACAGTTGTATTCGCACTCAAGATCTGGAGACATTATTTGTATGGTGAGAGTCTTAAAAATATTTTTGGGCAGCAAGACCTGAACTTGAGGCAAAAACGTTGGTTAGAACTGCTAAAGTATTATGATTGTACTGTATCATATCATCCTGGCAAGGCCAATATTGTTGACGATACCTTGAGTAGGAAATCGATAGGGAGTTTAGCTCACATCGCAGTAGAGAGGCGACCAGCTATGTCTGAATGGTAGTGACTATTAGAGCATGGTGTTGAGTTACATATGGACGACTTAGGAATATTACTTGGCCATATTAAGGCAAGACCTATTTTACTTGATCGGATTCGAGAGGCTCAGAAGGAGGATTCTGAGATTCAGAGTCTAATAAAGAAGGTTAGAACATCTTATCTACTTAGGTTTAGTATTGATGATTCTAGAGTTCTTTGGTTTGGTTTGAGGTTGTGTGTATCGTTTTTGGGTGGTTTACACGAGGAGATTATGACTGAGGGTCATAACTCTCTATATTCTGTATACCCAGGATACATTAAGATGTATCGAGATCTTTGAGAGTCTTATTGGTGGTCGGGAATGAAGAAAGATATATCTGAGTTCGTCAGTCGGTGTTTGACCTGTCAATAGGTTAAATTTGAACATCAACATCTTTCTGGTTTGTTGTAATAGATGCCTCTTCAAGAATGAAAATGTGATCGTATCATGATGGATTTTGTAGTCGGTTTACGAAAGATTTCTTCTTGATATGATTCTATATGGATGATCATTGGTCAATTGACTAAGTTTACATATTTTCTTCCTGTTATGACTACATATGGAGTGGCACATTTAGCGAAGCTATATATTGACAGAATTGTATGTTTACACGGTGTGTCAGTTTTCATAGTGTCTGAAAGAAGGATAAATTGAGCCCGATGTTTATTAGCCCATTTGAGATTATCGATCGAGTTGGAGCCGTTGCATACAAGTTAGCTTTACTGCCTAAGTTTGCTTCTGTTCATCTAGTGTTCCATATTTCACTTCTGAGGAAGTACATCTCTGATTCGCCTTATGTCCTAGCACCACAGTCTATTGAGATCAGATCCGACTTGTCTTATGATGAGACTCTCATCCAGATTGTTGATCGTCAGGTCAAGAGACTCCTGAATAAAGAGATTGCTTCAGTGAAAGTTATTTGGAGATATCATTCCATTGAGGAGGCTACTTGGGAGGCCGATCATGAGATGCGATGTAGATATCCACACTTGTTTGATTCTGTTGATTCTTAGGTCAATATCTTTTACTTCGTGCATTTCTGCATTTTCATTATATTTTTCCATATTTAGTTCGAGTATGTGTCTGAGGATTGAGGTTCGTTCTGGTTATTTAGCTTATCAGGAAATTCTAGGACGAATTTCTTTTGAGGAAGGAAGTATGTAAGGACTCGTTCATTTTAGTTGAGTTGTTGAAGAATTTTTAGGAGTTTTGTTGAACAAAGGCATGTTATTCGAGTTAGAGAAGGTGTTACTCGAGTAATATGAGCCCTTGTCAACTTGAATTATAAGTGGATTAACGCGAGTAAACGAAGCAGGATTCGTGTACTAAAAAGTGTCTTACTCGAGTTAGCAATTTGGATAACTCGAGTAAGCCATGTTTCTGGACAAGCGGTGCAGTCGGTTAGTGGCTTATAAAGTCGATTTATTCGACGAGCTTCTTCATTTTTCGCCCTTAAAGCTTCCCTAAAACACCCAGAGACTATTTTGTTTTGATCTTCTTGCTTAATCACCCATCTATTCAGGAATTTGAGGTAAGAATTGTCCTTTTTGTTTGGTTTCCTTGCTCTTAGTTCATAAAACATGTTTGACGTTGGATTTTAATGCTGTTTCGGATTATTCAGAGGTGATTAATGGGTTTGAAGTTTTGTTTATAGTTGAAACTATTGGGAAATGGTTGTTTGTCAAGGAAACAAACGGATTACATAGGTTGTTTTTGGCTTAAAAGGATTCTGGGTTGTTTTCAATGATTTTTGATCGGGAGGATACATTACTCCAGTTATCCGTTTTGTTTACTCGAGTAATCTGGATGTTGTATAACTCGAGTTATTCGATTAGTTTACTCGAGTTATGAAGGTGTATGTGTTACTCGAGCTAGGCGTAAGGATTACTCGGGTAACCTCAATGCATTCTTACTAGAGTTGAAGGTTGGGTTACTCGATTAAGACATATTTCAGAGGGACTGAAGTGATGTTTTCCTATATGGTTTGGAGTCTAATAAGATATTTTGAATATTTTGACTATTGGACTATAAGTTTATGCAGATTTTGATCTTCAAGATGAAAGTGATAAATTTTTAGCTTTTGCATTTGCATTTCACTTCATGCATTCGATATCACCACAATACTAGTATTATATCTTGATTGGTTTGATTTGTATCTATTTCAGCTTCCTGTCCCTGCCATCGAGACCAGCCCCCTACTAATGATTTGTGATTGGTCTAGCTTTCCTTTTGGACTCCAGGTGAGTGCGATGACAGTTTTAGACACTTAGATCGTGTCTTCTGAAATATATTAGTTTTTTGTTATGTTGGGTATTTACCTGTAATATGACTAATACGGGGTTGGCTTAATTAAATTGATTATGTGATAATTGGTTTTCAGTATTTTTCTTAAACTATTATATGTGACAATTTTCTAGTTTTATAGTTTGATACATCTGCTTGCCTGTATGGATTTATATATATGCGACGCCTATGCTACTAGGTTGAAA
>CAODLS011219180.1:25000-26913 GCA_948243855.1 Flueggea neowawraea
GTTCCTTCCATTTGTAGACTACTATTTCCTTTAAATTAAATAATAAACAAAACTAATTAGGACAAAATAATTATAGTTACAATGAAATAGAATCCACTGTTTTGTTATCTAGTTCGTTAGTAATACACGACCAAAACAAGAAGATTACTTTGTTTGATTGAATGGTGTGGACTAAAAAAATGTTTGATTACTTTGTTTTGTTGGCCAATATTGCCCTTTCTTAAAGTGAATATAATAACATAGTCATGCGGGGTTGAACTGGGTGGATATGAAATTCAACTTATTTATTTATACTACGAGATTTTACGCCTTTTCTTCGAAAAAGATTACCCCACTCGACACTCAACTTAATTTCTTATAGTACAAGATGTCTAGATTTTAAGCTCATTTTATAGTTGGTTTTTAACTTCATGTTACATTGTTCCACGATATGTTTTAATATTAGAGAGTTTGAACTTACAATCTTATTAATTCTCTAAATTTCAAAAGTGATTTTGGCATGCATTGAGTTATTTGATACTAATAATCTAATATCATTGGCATTGCCAACTCAATTTTTCATAATGTTATTTGTTGTGATCAATTTACGTCATAAAGGGTTGAATGCCATCAATTTGTTTATATCTATGTTGAATTCAATATTTTTATTGTAACCTTTTGACATATAGGAGGCATACAATTTCTTTTAGGAGTGATAACTTTGCAAAAAAGGAGGAATCCGCACAGGAATCCAGATAAGGCACAAAGTAGCCGAATGAAGGAATGATCTACCAAATGGCAAAGAGATGACGGGTTCCGATAGGCTTAAGATGGTGTTTGAGAGACCGAAGGGAGTGGAGTACACCAAGCCACTCTAGATCAAAGCACACATAAACGGGAGACCGATGGATAGGGTGTTGATGGACAATAGTTCCACCATCAATGTCATCCTTTAACGAATATTGTTGGCAATAGATAAGAAAGAAGAAGATTTAATTTATAGTGGCCTCACCATGGCTGCAGTTACCAGAGACATCATAAGGCCGTTGGGAATCGTCCCTTTGGAGATCACAATAGGGTCAAAAACTCATCAACTTTACTGCCAGCTATAAGGTCATTCTTGGGAGAGACAGAATCCATGCAAATCTGTATGTGTTGTCCTCATTGAATCAGTGCTTGCTATTTTAGAATGGTGATGATGTAGAGATAGTCAAGGCCGATACCAAATCCGTTCAAGATTGAGGTGCATTTCATGGATGCATGTTACTACTATGAAGATATAAAGCCTTTAGCCCATCGCCTTAATATTTTCGAAATGAGGGTTAATCCAACTAACCAAAGAGGTGGGAAAAAGAACCAAAGAGGTGCAAAAAATAAAAGAAGAAGAAAGAGAAGAAAGGAAAAGAGAGAGAGAGAGACAGAGAGAGAAAAACTTTGCAAGCCACTATCTACAGATTGGAGTGTCAGATTCTCGAGCCGTTTGTGCCACAACGATCGTTCACCTTCCTTTAAATTTCTTGACTAGCCTGTTGGTGTAAGCCCTATCCCCAATGCATTGTATCCAAATTATATTATATATACATTATGAGACATTATTTTATCTCATTATTATTCCTGTGCATGTTTAATTTGATAAAACATCCATGAATAGTGATTCTGCTTAAGTTATCAAATATGTGATTTGGATAGTAAAGTCTTGAAGCATAAAAAAATACTATTCTAAATGTCCCTAGTCGATTATTGTCATGGGAATGACAATGAACCAAGACTAGTATGTACTCTGTGAGATGATCACGTTTTATTGGTCATAGGATATGAGATATCAATCAGAGAACATAGAACATGTTATAGAACAGTGTTTTGGAGCGATCTGCTTATGAGAATACTACATGGTTGAAAGGTCATAAGTATTTCTCATACAACGCTTATACTAG
>CAODLS011219225.1:0-15219 GCA_948243855.1 Flueggea neowawraea
GCATGTCCGTACCTTACGTGGATGTAGATGAGTAAATCAACCCTGCCATTTTGAAAAATGAATAGGTTATATGTCTTATTCTGATTGTGCATTAATATCACAAATCAATTCAATCAACTACTGTCACGACTCATTATGGGCCCGTGATTGGCGTACGAGGCGGACCGTCTGTGAAAACCCAACCCATCTCGCACAAGCCTAAAAAACATAACCAAACCATAGTATTGAAAACGATACCAAAATCATTTTTTATAAATAGTAAGTAGAAATTCAAATATTGTTTGAATCATAAGTCTAAACAATAATAACAATATATTTGATAAATAATAAATCTTAATTAAATACCAAATAAGTTTCCAAAACATACACCCACAAGCAAATCGGTTAGGAGCTACTAACAAGATAAATAATTGGGCCCGAACAAAAGGGCACTTACTGCAACAACAGAATGCCTTTCCAGGTGTTGAATGTTAATAAGTCGCAATCAACCAAAATCACCTTCAATAACGAGTACAAGAACATAGACAGAAAAGAAAGGGGTGCGAACTCTAATGAGGAAACGACATTCTAGATCATCTAGTACGTGCCTCACAAAGAATGTTTTGAAAACGGTTCGAAAACGTCACATGCAGGTATAAGTGTACATACATATACATGCTAAATACGAATCCATAGTTTTCGAAATTCATTTCGAAATGCTTCACAAGCAAAGCAGACAACAAATAGTCATACATATTTGCTAAATATTTATTTCCAATAAAATATTTAGTTTTCAGAATATGAAATAGCCAAAATATTTCTCTTTCAAAAACATTTACCAAAATTCATATCTATTTTCCCAAAACTAATTCCAAGTGACAATATTCTTCAAAATATATATATTCGGAGAAAATTTTACCGAAATACTTTAAGGAAGAGTATCCGAAAATTCATGTATAAATACACATGCGCTATTTAGGTAATAACTATCAAAAACCACTTCAAAAACGGTTGCAGTAATATCAGTAACAATAACATAATACTTTTCAATACACTTGTCATATAGATAATAATGATCGAAAACCATTTCAAAAACGATTACAATAATATCAGTAACAATATCATAATACGGTGATAGGGTATCAATAACAATAACAGTAACAATAACAGTGATGATTGGATGGATGCACTTCTTAACCATACGGAGTTGGACTTTTTAGTCGTTTCTCTCCTTTATCACTTCCCTTCTCTCCTTTCTATCTCATTTTCTTTCTTTCTCTCTCCCAGAGTTTCCTCATCTTCTCACCCTCTCTCTCTCTTCTCACCTTCCTCTCCCACGTCTCTGCCTCCTTTTCCTCCATCTCTGTATGCTCTCCCTACTCTTCCTTCACATTGGCTTCCATCTCCACCTCCTCTTCGTACTCTTCGTCCTTTCCTTCTCTGAACCGTCGTCCTCTCTTTCTCTTTTTCGGCCTTACCATTCTCTGATCAGTGTTTGTTGTCCTCGTCGCCCTCTGCCTCGAGCTAGGGTTTCTCGCTCTTGTCTCTTCCTCGTCTTCCATGACCATGCTTGATGTCCTCGTCATCGCCGTCATCTCCTCCCCGTCTTTCTCGATCAGATCTGACGTCCTCGTCGTCACCATCGTCTCCTTGTCTTCCGCGACCATATCTGATTTCCTCGTCGTCGCTATCGTCTCCTCCTCGTCTTTCGCAACCAGATTTGTTTATTTTGTAATTGATTTTAGGTTTTGAATAATTTTGAGTTAATTATTGTGAATGATATGAAAAATTGTTTGTTAATGCTGAATTGGTTTGTGAATGATATGAATTTTGCATTGATTGATTGAAGGAATTTGGTATTCAGATCGATTTTGGTACTAATTGGGTTTTTTTTTGTTAATATTGAAGAGTTGTTTCTATGTGAATTTGTGTTTGATTCTTAAGAAAATGAAGTTTACTTAAGGCTTTTAAAATGTTTATTTATTTTTTTAAAAAAAATTTAAGGTTTATTTACTGTGTATTTCTTATTGAAAGAAAATAAAATGATGGTCGATATAAGGTTTAACTAAAGTTAATATAAGGTTTGTTTTTAGTGAAACAAAAAAAATAAAAAATATAAATTTTGTACAGAAAAAAATGAAAGTTGATATAAGGTTTATTTAATATTGATATAAATTTATTTTTTAGTAAACATAAAAACTGAAAAGGTAACAAAATAAACTAATAACAAAAAAAAAATATGAATTTAAATAATAAAATGAAAAATGTTCAAAAAAGTTTATTTTAAGTTTATCTAAGGTTGATTTTTGTTAATATTTATTTTCTGTTAAAAGTGTTTGAAAGAGTATTAAAAGTTTATTTTAGGTTGATTTTTTAAAATTTAAAATAAAAAAAAATAAACTAGAAAAAAAGGAAAAATAAAAATCATAATGTTTATTTAAGTTTGTTTTAATTTTTTTAGATTTAATTATGGTGTATTTCTTATTGAAAGAATATGAAACGATGGTTGATATAAGGTTTAATTAAGGTTGATATAAGGTTTGTTTTTAGTAAAATAAAAAAATAAAAAAATATAAATTTTATACAAAAAAATGAAAGTTGATATAAAGTTTATTTAATATTGATATAAATTTGATTTTTAGTAAACATAAAAACTGAAAAGGTAACAAAACAAACTAATAATAAAAGAAATATGAATTTAGAAAATGAAAAAAGTTCAAAAAAGTTTATTTTAAATTTATTTGAGGTTGATTTTTGTTAATATTTATGTTCTGTTAAAAGTTTTTGAAAGAGTATTAAAATTTTATTTTAGGTTGATTTTTTAAAATTTAAAACAAAAACTAAAAAAGGAAAGAAAAATAAAATAGAAAAAAAGGAAAAATAAAAAAATGATTTTCTCCTTATCCCGTTATCCAGAAGGACTGAGGAATAGTTGACTTTCTTATGGTGTGAATGAGAAAAAGATGTGATTGATTGTAATAAAATTTTCAAGGGGAAGTAGTTTTGCAATTGGCCCCTTTCTGGATTAATTACATTATATACCACTGTTTTGACCTTTCCTTTTAAACTATGGGGCTTGTTTTTTTTTTTTCTTAATTGGCGTCCAAATTTAACACCTTGAACGAATTAATTTCTTAATCCGTACGAAGTTTTGGACTTTCTAATAATATATTTCTTTTCTCATTCTCTCTCTTCATCTCTGTTACTCTCCCTTTATTCTCTCTCCCTCGCCCTTTACTGTCAGTCACCATCTCTCTCTCTCTCTCTCTGTTCTTCTCCTCTCCCTCCTTCATTCTCACCCGTCGGCTCTTTCATCCCGAACTACTGTCTTCGCCGCCTCTCCTGCTCGTCGACGCCTCACCTCCTCGTCACCGCCTCACTTCTTCACCTACTCGTCGTCGATTATGTCCCCTCCGCCTCTCTCTCTTCTGTCTCGTCGGCCTCCCTTTCTTTTTCTTTCTGCGGCCTTCAACGTTGTCCTCCTCCTCTTTCCGTTGCCATCTCCTCCTCTTTCTGATCTCTGCTCGCGACATCACTTTCCTCCTCGGCCTCCGCATTCATGCCGTAGATCTCTGCCTCGTCTGGTTGAGTCTTCTGGTTGCCTTATCCGGTCGCTTTCCTCCACGAACTCCTTGTCTGTCCGTTTGGTCGCCTCGCCACAAGCGGCGGCTATGGTTTCGAAGGAAACCGTAGCTGATCTTTTTTTTTTTTGCATTTGATCCCTGTTGTTTTAAAAAAATATTTTTTAAGTTTTGATTTTTTTGCATTTCAGTTCTTGTTTTTTTTTAAAAAATTATTTTAAAGTTTTAAAAGCTGTTCATGTTGCATCAGCAGGTTTTGACATTTCTGCAGAGGAAAGTGGATGTGACAGAGCTCAATCCTTCATTCATGTTGAAACAGCAGAGTTTAGTAGTCAGATTGGATGGCTCAAGTGAACAAACTCATGAAACTTTATATGTCGAAAATGAAGGACCTGGGGAATTGTCGTTTGCTGCTGGCACTTTCCATATGACATCTGATCTACTTCCTGAGGTAATTAAATCTATCTTTTCGTCAGTTGACAATAAATTTTAAATAGTGTATGATTCTTTGAATGTTCTTTGGGGTAAACGAGAGAATTAATTTAACAATGCGAAAATTTTCAGTTGAGTAACTTGCTGATATTGCAACCACAATTAGAAAGTTAATGTACGTTTCTAAATGAGCCAAGCCTTCCATTTATTCCTATATGTGGCTGTTTAAATAGTGACCTTATTTTATGAAGCATTATCATTCTAACTTCGTGCATGGGCAATTCTTTACCTTAATGAGCTCAATCACATTTTATGCATCTTAACTACAGTCCTGTTCTTTAATTGACACAGTTGATTGCTTCTGTTTTTTATTGGCACTGACTGCTAAAAGCTCACCTTTCAGAATCCGCCAAGATGGGAATTTTGAAGTGGAGACTGAATGTATTGAGGCTATCAATAATGATTCTCAAAATGAAGGGTTGAACCTCGAAGTACCTCGGTCAGTATCTGAATCCTATACTCATGCAGTTAGCGTTGCACCCATATCTGGTTTATTCAAAGATGGTGAATCACAAAATTGCACCATTTCCAATAGTAACAATTCGGATTGTCCAATTCAATTTGAGAATACCTGGTATAAAACTAGCTGGAGTAAGCTTCAGCTTTTATTTAATTCTGTTACTGACTCGGAACAATTTCATATAAACGTTTTTCAAGGTTTATATGTAGTTTATATAAGGTTATTGTTTTAGGTTTTTAAAAAGTTTATGTAAGGTTTATGTAAAGTTAATTTTAGGTTAATTTTAAAAAAGTTTATTTATGTTGATATTAGGTTGATTTTAAGGTTTTAGAAAAAAATTGTAAAGTTAGCGGTAAACAAGGGTCGATCCCATGAGGAGTTGTTTGTTTATCATACGCTAGCAAAGATCATAAAACGTAAAACAGGGGGGGTTTTGTTGTCACAAGTAAACTGAAACATAATAAAAATTAACAGAACTAAAAACTATAGCTAGTAGGAATAAAATTAATAATCAATTGAAACAAACATTAGTTTACGGTCATTTTCACCAATTAAACTACTATTGATCATCGACACTTAAAACAGTCAATTTAACCATTCAAATATTCGTTGCGATATTTCTCAAAATATCAATATTTCCTTAAGATTTATTTTTAAAAACATGTATTTCAACAAATACTTGACAGTTAACAACCTTAGATACGATGTTAAGGTTTAATTAATAGTCAGTATTAAGAACAAAAAAGACCAACGAACAGGACAATGCAACATACGATGCCATATTTAATTCATATGAATATTTTTCGTGAGAATCTATGTTTTTGACGCAACAAACATACAAACTCTTAGTTGCTACAAGTGGCTAAAGAGGCTGCACATATACGTATACAGTATTCAACCTAGCAATAGATTGTTTCAATCAATTAACTAACTACCCATCTTAGCAATCAATCAAAACAATCATGAAAATAAATCAGAAAACATTCAATAGTTGAATAGAAAAATCAACTGAATTGAAAACAAAGGTCTCACATAGACAGTAGTTCAATGGCTTCTGTTCCCGTCAACTAAGAGAAAAGAAATTATCCACAAAAGGCCATTACAAAGAGCAAGATTCTGCTGTTGAAAGTGTTCCCCAAAAGAGGTGTTCGTGACTGCTCCAAAAAGAATAGAAAATGAAAATGAGTTCTCTTAATAAAAGAAGGAAGCCCCCACCAACCTTTTTAGTATTTGTGACCTAGTAAAATAAATATAACAGACTACCAAGAGTCCTATTCTTATTTAGAGACATGTGCCGAATAACAAATTCCTTAAAATACTGATCTTGTTAAATTGAAAACTCAAGTTTCAAATTCTTCAAGGGATCAACTACTTGAGTCATCCTTCAGCTCCTTTCTCTGCAACTTCCACGTAGTCACTGTCCAAAATTCACCACTATACCAAATCTACAGCTTCACTTCTTCAACTTCTGTAACTCCTAAAACTCGTTGCTTGTTCAAATTTGACATTAAAAATATTACAACTTGTATTCTGAAAAAAATGCCAAAAATGTCTTAGAATTAAAGACAACAGTCCTCTAATGTATAGAAATTAAGTATGAAAATTAACAGAAAATAATAACACATCAATGCCCTTATGTCAAGTTGGATTTCAGTATTTCTGAAGTTGCCCCTTGTTGAATAGAAGCCCCAAAAAAAAATATTCTATTAAGGTTTAACGAAAACTTTTGTAAAAGTTTCCACTATCAATTTCATCGAAAACTTGGCTGGAGAATTTCAATTTGTTCGAATTAGAATTAGTTAAATATTAAAAAATGATAAGTTGATTAATTGATATATTTTGTCGAGGGAAGAAAATGATAAGTTGATTCATAATTTAAAAAATATTAAGTAGAGATAAGAAAGGGTTCAGTCTTGAATATCACCCCATATTAGTTTTTTTTTTCACCCCATATTAGTTGAAGGACCCGTGCAAACGCAGATACTAACGCCTTAATTCAATTCAATTCAATTTCAATCAAATTGTATTTTAAAGAAAAATTTAAACTAATTTTAATTAACTAAAATAATAAAGAGAACTACAACAAAAATTGCATGAAATATCAATACTTTTCATAAACAATTTAAGACAATGAGATTCGATTTAATTTTTAAAACGTATTTTTATATCCACGAGGGGTTAAAATTTTCAACTTGATAACCCGTATGAGAGCCCAACTAAATCTAATATATGAGCTACACTTCTTAAAACACTAAACTAAAGTAAGAAAGCAGCAATTGATGAATAATCCTTTTTTTTGTATTGTCATGTAATATAAGCAAAAAATATACTACCAAAAAAATCTTTTAAATTTCAAAATGATGCAGTGGCAAGAAATTCTAATCATGAATATATTAGCATTGCCAAGAAAGAAAACATATTTTGTCAGGCATGTTTTTGGAACAAGTTGCAAACAAACTCAAATCAGTTAAAAGTCTCTGAGAGTTATCACAGATGTTCGATTTTTCGGATAATGGCCTGACTTATCAAATTTCGATAATTTTATTGATAATGCCCGACTTCTTGTCCGCTGCTTAGAATCAAAGCAAACAAACGGTTGATTCAATGAACACCAAGAAAACCTCAATCAAATGAAGAGACTATTTTTAATCTAAAAATTGATTAGTTCATCTGAAATTCTAAAACAATGGAATCCATGAATAGTACCTTTGAAGCATCAAGCGTGTAGGGATACTCGAGAACGTGCTTTCGTGGCTTCATGCAAGCCTTAACTCACTATGATTTACGATTATATATGGTTTTGAATTTCTTGGTTAATTTATATTTTTCTTGTTTGAACTTCCAACATACCTATTCACCCTCCAAAAATTTAAATCTGAAAAAAACATAAAAATATGTAATATTAAAGGGTTGAAGAAAAAGAAAAAAAAACGGATATAGAATAGGTGGTGGATCTAGACATGGCGACGACGACGTAGCTGGCTTTGGCAAGTGAAATGAGCTTGATGTTGATGAGATTGAATCGAGTAATTTTCAATTTCAAGAGTTATTATTTAGTGTCACCACTTGCATCGGCATAGGAGCAATTTCCATGTCAGAATTCTTCTATACTCTAGATATACCACAATTGATTTCTAACAGTGCACATGCATATTCCAAGTAGTTTCTTTCCCAAATTTCACAGTGCATCTTTCTTATCCCGTGAATAAAATACCCTAATTTTTTATGTTAATAGAAGCCCAGAGATTCCACAACATTATTTTTAGGTTTATAGTGACTGATCATTTGTTTTTAATTTGTTGTTGCCTTAGAAAATGAACAACAATAACTAAGAAAACTCCAAGAACTTGAGTACTTCGAGAAACGTGAACGTCACATTGAAACCTGAAATCACAAAAGAAGATGAGGTCGGGTTGCTCCCCGAGAAAATTCGGACGCTCAAATTAGTATTAATTTTTGCAGAGTATTAGTATGAATGTCAAGTAGAACGTACTCCCCATAAGTTGTTCTTCATGACTATTTATAAGTTAGCTATTTATGAGTAAGTATCAATATCCCGTAACATTTTTCTTTAATGACGGATTGTAATGTTTCTGTTACAATTTCGTCATTAAATATACTTAATATGAATTTTTGCTCATACTATATCAATTGCTCCCTACTCTTATTTTTGGATTCTTTGAAGATAAGAGTAGAAGATACATTATACCTTTGTACACCTTTTGTGGTCTTATGTTGGATATACCGTGCACTTTCACGTTGTCATAGAGTAAGAGAAATAAGGACATAAGGACTATCTATAACCGATCGTCTAATTCAAGGAGTGAAAAGATATTTTACCAAGAATTCTGGGACTTGAGACAAGTCTGGCGAGTTGTCACTGAGTTGACTCAGTTTCTGTTGATCCAAATTCGGGGCCATCTTGATTTGATTTTCTTTCCTAATTTGGACCTTCCGTCATGCAATTTTGTTTCCGATCAAATTTTGTTCTCCTTCAATTTTAGTCTCAATTCCAATTATTTCTCTGATCTGCTTGTTTTTCTACTAAGTTGTTTGATTTTCCCGGATCAATTCCATCATACTTTCCAGAATTTTGCTTTTCCATTTTGACTTGATTATTCTTCCAGATTTGTTCTTGATTTGATTTACTCTACATCACAGTCCCAAACCTTTTTGATTTTGTTCAGACATTCAGAATTTTTCCTCCAAATTAATGCAATTTTTCAATATTTCCAAATTTGCTCCTAAAAATTGCATCTGCATCTACTGCCAATAATTGGGCCCGATCATTCTATGCACATCGAATTATGCTTCTCTCCTTATTTGATTTCAAGACCCTTCTCTGATGTAGGGTTTCTAAATAATTATATAAGTGGTCTCTTGTTTTCTTGAATTAGCTGCTGCCGTTTACACCTCCAAAATTCAAAATTTTCTTTTTCGATTGCTCCTCTACTTAGTCGACCGATCCCGCTTTGTGTTTTGGCAAAACAAACCTATTATTGCAAGAAGATTAAGCCTTTGGTCTGTAATTTTCTTTTCTCCCTTTCTTCTCTCTCTTTTTTGTTTTGTTTTTGTTTCCAGTTTCTGCTCCAGTGGTGGCCTTGGTAGGGCAGCAGTGGCATCGGCATGGCTTTGGGTGGTGGCTCTCGTGGTCAGAAACGGCATGTGGTGGCGCCGCTCGTGGTTCTTGGCGTGGTTCAGAGGTTTGAGATTTGGTGGTTCGAGCGATTTGCGGTTCGATTGTCCATGTGGTTCGATGGTCAGTGCGGTTCAAGGTTCGAACGGTTCGATGGTTTGTGCGGTTCGAGGTCTGAGTGGTTCAATGGTCCGTTCGGTTCGAGGTTCGATTGGTTCTATGGTCCCTGTGGTTCGAGCGATTCGCGGTCCGAGTCGTGGTTCCAACAGTTCCTGGTTCGATTCACAGCCGACGACCTGTCGTTTGATGCTGCAAATGGACGAACGTGTGCCATCTCTTGTGTTTCCAGCCCAGCCCAGCCCATGTTAGTTGTCTTGTCTTTTGCTTCCAGCCTAGTCTATGGGCTTGTCATTTCATTTTCCTTTTTTTCTTTTTTTTTTTTGTTTTTGTTCGTTGTTTGTTGTTTTCTTTTTCAGGCTACTCCTCTTTTGAGATGTTTGAGGTTTGACATACTGATCAAGACGTTCGAGGGTTGACACGACGATCTAGATGTTCAGGAGTCGACATGTTGCTCGAGGTGTTCGAGATTTGACACACTATTCGAGGTGTTCTAGAGGACTTGTTGTAGGTTTAGAACCATACAATTTCTTGCTGTTGTGGACCAAATCACTTGCCATCGTTGTTGCGGACCAGGCCACTTGTCGTTGCTGGACCACCCCCACTAGCGTTGTTGTTGACCATGCCACTATGTGGGTGTTCAAGAGCTGCACCTTGGAAGACTTCACCCCCGCTATTGAGTGGGTGTTTAGGATCTACCTCTTGGATGACTTCACTCATGCTATCGAGCGGGTGTGCAGGAGCTACACCTTGGAGAACTTCACTTCTGCTATCGAGCGGGTGTTCGATGCACCTTAGTGGTTCGTGATACCATGGTGGTTCGAGGTTCGTGGCTCATGGTTGTGGCTTGTGGTTCATGGCTTCGTCGAGCCCACCAACTCGTGAAGTTCACCGATTTGCCTTGCTGAGCTCACCAACTCGCAGAGTCCTTCATCACCTACTCTCATTGCGGAGTTCACCATCTCGACTTTAACAGAGTTAATCTCCTCCTTAGCAGAATCGGTTTCCTCCTTAGCGGAGTTCATCTCCTCCTCAACAGAATTCATCTCCTCCTCAACGGATTTCACCTATTCGGGAGATTCAATATCTCATCCATCTTGCGGAGTTCGCCATATCCTCGTGGACTTCACCTCCTCGAGAGGTTCAATATTTCTTCGTGGAGCTACCCTCCTCGGGAGGTTCAACATCTCCTCGGGAATTTCACCTTCTTAGAAGGTTCAACATTTTCTCGAGAATTTTACCTTATCAGGAGGTTCATCATTTCCTCGTGGATTTTACCAACTTGTCAAGTGGAGTTCCTCGAGAAGTTCATCATTTCAACTCTACTTCGTGAATATCATCATCTTCAACATGTTGATGTACTTGTTCTCGTGCTTTCGTTCCTGCACAATTTATAAGTATCGTTGCTCCACAATCACTTGGTCAAATGAATTTTTGGGCAAGTGATTTCGGTGGAGTCTTATTGAATGTACTTTCTCACACGTTCATGACAATACCACTTGGGGCTTCACTTGCCACACGTCTTAGTGAGTACAATGTCGTGTGTGTTCATGACAATACCACTTGGGGTTTCACTTGTCAATACGTCTTAACGAGTACATTGTCGCATGTATGACAACACCACTTGGGGTTTCACTTGTCACATGTGCGCGATGTTCAATTTTCCACTGCGTGTGTTCTAGAATGACCGCTCGGTTTCCTGCAAACTTTGTGCTCTATTGCCACATCGCAATCTATATTTTCATCGCTTGGTGAGAGCTCAGTTTTCTGCAAGCTTTTCTACTCACATATTTGTTACGTGAGAGCCTAATTTTTTGCAAGCCTTTCTACTCACGATGTGTTCTAGTGGTTTCAAGATGGTTCTTGTGAGTTGATGGTGAGGAGCCAATGCTCGGACTCACTTAATGTTCTTAGCACTTTTGGTTACAAAGGCCCGATTTTCTACAAGGCTTTTCTATTTTGTGTGGCCAAGCACTCAACTTTCCATAACCTATTCTTCATTCACAAGAGTAGTTATTCATGCATGAGAAAGAAAAATGTTATTCGTTAAATAAAAAATTACACAAGAAAAAGTCAACAAAAACTCAAAGTATTCAACTTTTCACCACCATCTAAAGTATACTTCGAGGACAAAGCGTGACATTTCTAGTGGAAGAATGCCTAGTTGGCCATATGTTGATCATTTGTTTGTTCATCATTCCTTCTTCGATGCCTTGTTTTATTGTTCGGCTCCCTTCTCGATGCTTCACCATCAACAAATTGGTCTAAGTGCCCACCGTAAACCAAGTTTTCAATTTTATTCTTTAGTTCTCGACACTTGTTCGTGGAGTGTCCACTCACATCGTGGTACCAATAGTACGAGTCCATATTTTTCCCGAGAAGCCCTTCAGTTCTTGGGGAAAGGAGATGAGTCCATACCCTTCTATTACCGCTAAGATTACTAACATCGACTAGCTCAATGGTGTGTACTTATCGAAGTTGGGACTGAAGTGTGCTCTCAAGTCTCCTGACTTTCCTTTCTTTTTGTTCGGTTCCTCCTAAGCCTCTCTCTCCTTCCTTTTCTTCTCCTTGTCTTCCTTAGTTCCCACAATCTTCATGAACTCAACCTGTAGGATATACTTGTTGGCACACACGAAGAGGTCAGGCAAAGTTTTTGGCTGGTCAAGAGACAACGACTCCTGTAGCTGCACCGATCGTGTCCCTTGTAACATCGCAACCACCGCTACTCCAGCTTGTAAATCTTGGACTTCAAAGGTGGCATTCCTAAATCTGTCCACATATTACTGCATAGTCTCTTTTTCACTCTGCTTTACACTCAACAGGTACGTAGCAACCTTCTTATGCTTGCTGTTAATAATGAAAACGTTGATGAACTCCTTCCTTAATTGGTCAAAGCAAGAGAGAGGCGCTTCCTTCAACCCATTGAACCATGAATGATCATGATCCTTCAAAGTGATCGGGAATGCACGACACATGATTGCATCTTTCCATCCATGGAGCATCATGATGGCTTTGTAGTTCTGAACATGCTCGTGCGGGTCCTCCTTTCCTGAGAAAGTCGGCAGCGAGGGCATCTTGAACTTTGGAGGAAACGGTTTTCCCATAACCTCCTTGGTGAACAGAGCTTTCATTTTCTGTTGCTCTTCCTCTGCGGGGACCATCCTCTTTTGCTCAAAGACTTCCTCGATAATCCTCTTCATGTCTGACGCTTCCCGAACATTCATTGAAGACTTGGGCTCTGCGTCAACCTTTCTCGAAGGAACCCTAGGCTCTCCTCTGTAGGTACTTTCCACCACCTCCTGGTGGTTTTCCCTTCTAGCCTCGACCCGAGCATCAGGAACAAAAGTAGGATCAGGAACTTCAAAGCGCTCTTGGTGAGGTGAAGGATTCAACTACTCAAGAGCTTGTGTAGGTTGGTGATGGCTTTGCTACAGAGCGTCGAGCCATTCCGGGGCTCCTCCACTCTGAGCACTTTGGGCGTAAGCACACAATGTGGGTGACAGTTGCGTCTGAGAAAGGAGTTATTGTAGCAATATCGCCATCTAGTGCAAAGCTTTTTAGTTCTCGTTTTGCTTCCTCAACACCTCGTAATCGGCTAGTGGAACAGTTGGGATGACAGTTCCTGAGGCTCATGCTTCGACTATCCTTGCATCCTCCTCGGGACGTCCAACTTGATTAAAATGTGTTTGCACCATGGTGTGTGTTGTAGGTGATGTTGATGTACTTCTTCTCGATCGTCGACGGAGAAGGCTTTTCGTTCAATTTTTCATAGACGTCGCCAATTGTTGTTGCCTTAGAAAATGAACAACAATAACTAAGAAAACTCCAAGAACTCAAGTACTTTGGGAAACGTGAATGTCACCTTGAAACCTGAAATCTCAAAAGAAAATGAGGTCGGATTGCTCCCCGAGGGAATATCTGACGCTCAAGTTAGTATTGATTTTTGTAGAGTATTGGTATGAGTGTCAAGTAGAACGTACCCCCCATAAGTTGTTTTTCATGACTATTTATAAGGTAGCTTTTTATGAGTAAGCATCAATATCCCGTAACGTTTTTCCTTAATGACGGTTTGTAATGTTTCTGTTACAATTTCGTCATTAAATATATTTAATGGGAATTTTTGCTCATGCTATATCACAATTGATAGAAGATACACAGTTTCACAGAATTATAAAATAGCTAATAAAGACGGAAAGTGCCACGACCCCAAAACTGGGCCGAAGCCAGCGTACGAGGTGAGCCGTGTAAGGGAGCTCAGTCCATTCCACACAAGCCTCAGAGTACAGAACTTAAACCCAAAATCTAAAATCCAACAATAATTAAGCAATAAAAAATAGGAATTAGATTTATTTTAAAAATATAGAATTTAAAAGTAAACTTTGCTAAACTTAAATTGCAACAAAATATTCATGTTAATATACATAAAATATTTATAAGTAAATTCAATTAAAAAATATTTATAAACAACCATACAGAACAAACAAAACCTACACCCCCAAGTATCCCGGTGTGGAATAACTACTAAAAAAAGACAAATTGGGCCCCAAACAAAAGAGCACTCACTACTGATCTGAATGTCTCACTGAGCGCAGAAAGTCATATGAACATTATCTACAAGATTACCTGAAAAAAAAAACAAAATAAAAACAAACGAGAAAAAGAAAATAAAGGGTCATAACCCAGTGAAGGATAACACTCCAAAGCATAAAATATTTTAAAAACAATTTTAGAAAATATCACATACATGTATACTTTGTATACTATTTGTATACACCCGTATTTTCACAAATTATAGTTCAAAAATTCATTTATCAAAAACATTCACAACAAACACCTAACAGACAGTCAAACTGTTAAAATAAATAAATCAGATAAAATATTTTATTTCCAAAATATTTACTAAAAGTAAAATCTTTATAAAACTTAACAAAATAAAAATTAGATAGAAGAAGACAAAATAAACAGATATTTAACTATGTATAAATCTTCAGAATATATTTGTTAAAACATTTATACTCAGAATAATTAACATACAATCAAGCTCAGATGTATATATATATATATAAGATGCACCTTTGCCATCTGAAGCAGACCGTATGTACTTGATTAGAGCACATGTTCACCACCTATCCTGGTAATTGGGCCTTCACAATGGTATGCTAAATGCTACATTGACCCATGTAGTATAGGTGTCCCAAATCGTAATATTTTTAGCAATCAAACATGCAGAACAGACAGGAATATATATATAGAAAATATATATATCTATTTTCAAAACAAAATACTTATTAGAAATATTTCCAGATATTAAACAAAAAATACACGTCAAAAATATACTGATGTTCAGATAACAAATTGATTACAAACAGAATCTTGTAGATTTCAGAAATATAAATAATAATAAAAATAGCAGATAAATATATCAGCATAATTTATTTCGTAGAAACATATTTTTAATACCTGTAAAAATATGTTTATCAGAAATCAGAAAAAAAAATATTAATTATTCTTAACATAAATTATCTTTGAACAAAACAGAATATTTATTTCCAAAAATATAGTTAAATTCAGAAACAGAATACAGATTTCAGGAAATTAAATCTTAAATCCTGATATATCGAAAACATGTAATTTTCAGAAGACACAGTCTATGTGTCTGAAGCTGCATCGCACTCACCTAGATATCCAAGCTGATAATTCAGTAAAGTATCACTAGTAGGTGGCAGAGTTCTCTATCAGGAACGAGAAACTGAAACACACATATCAGACAAGCTCAAAATATGATACCGATACTGTGGCATATTAAATGTATGAAATGCAAATATAAATGAAGACGCTCACTCGATATCAAAAAATCTATTTTAAACAAAAATCTATTGCTCTAGATTTTCAGCTTAGGCCACTGTCAACATCCAGACTCCAGTGATGCATCTTTTGGTTAGTAATGCCCTTTT
>CAODLS011219487.1:0-10159 GCA_948243855.1 Flueggea neowawraea
TAGTTCATGGAAGACATGGCCGCAAACGGAGATGGCTTGGAGGTCTTCGACGATTGGTTTAAGGTCTTCGTAGCAGATGGAGCAGATTGTTTTGGCGAAGGAGTTTGTATTGACGGTCATGCTTCTCTCTGCTGCGTCTCCAGATTCTGTTCGTTCGTTGTGGTCTGTGTTGTCATTTGCTTTTTCTTTTTGCCAAAGTGTTTTCATTTGTTTAGTTCTATTTGGGCAGACGGAAATTTGAAACGGCCACACAACCGCCAGTTTTTGTTTGCGCGGGAAGAGGAGGGAGTGAAAATTACACGAGATTTGTTCGGCGCCAGTGCCACGTGCATGCCACGTGAGGCAATTGGAAAATTGGTTTTGTCCCAGTTAGTGTTGGGCATGGCCCGGGCTCGGGTAGGGCCGGGTTGGGGCTGATTTTTCAGCTCGCCAGGCTGGACCGTGCCCGGTCAAGCAGGCAGGTTGCTTCGCTCAACCCTCTCATTCAAATTTTATTACATAAATTCTACTTAAATAAATACTAAATAACTCTTAAATTTATAATTAGTATCATTTTTATTAATTTATAACACATAATGCATCAAATTATTATTAATATACCATATATTATATATAATATATATAAAAATAAATATATATATATAATATAAATATTTGGGTCTGGTTGGGTCAGGCCGAACATCAGGGTCAAACCATTAGCACAGGTCGGGGGCTGGCCAATATGCCTAGCACTAGTCCCAGTGGTGGCACTTCGGTCGATTTGGTTTCAGCAGAACGAAACCAATCAAATAAACCGACCAGTCAAAGAGAACCATATGAACCAAATTGATTGTTGGCTAAAATCTGTTTAGATGATTTATTTGGTTAGCCGAAGTTTTATTCGACTTATTTCAGAATCTTTTTTGAGAAAAAAGAAGATTAGGTTCGGTCAAACCAAATCGAACAACGAAATTTGCAAACAAACAACAACAAAGTATAGATTTTTACATCGGATTCAGAGCAAAAAATGGCAAATTCCACATAAGCTAGATGTGATAAGTAAAGACTTGACAAGGTTGGGGTTGGAAATCAAAATATTAGGGGATCTATAACCTATACTTTAGTTTTCTTAGTCAAATAAGCCAAAGCAATTTTTTGAGTTAAGTTTTGTTTGGTCGGTTCAGTTTTCAAAACGGAAAATTAATTCAAACCGAAATAATGGACCAATCTTATACTACTCTTTACTCGTAGCGAATAGAGGAAATTACGCGGTTTATATTATTTAACAAAAATTATTTCTAGGGAACGCAAACAATGGATGGTTTCTAAAATTACGCCAAAAAATTCATATTTATTACGACAACGTTAATATTTAACACAACAGTCGGTTAATAATTGATTTTAACTTCCACTTTTTAGTTCAGAGAATATAAGAGACATTTCTAGCAGATCAGTAATATCAGTATTAAACATGTGGTGATTTGAGGACATTTTGCAGCATTTATGTTTTTTTTACTTATTAAAAAATGAAATTATTTTTCTTTCTTTTTTCAACAAATAGAAAACGATATTCAAAAGACCAATTTCATGCATGACTTGTCTACTTTATGCATGGCTTCAAATAAATTCATTCCTATAAAATGGTAACTTTTTTTTTGAAAAATAAAAAATAATATTTAGATGACCATTTTTATGTATGATCATATTTAAAATAATTTTTATGTGTGGCATTAACTATGTAATTTCCTTTTTTTACTTATTCGGAATTTTTTTGTCTTCATTTAATTTTTTTTCATTTTAATTTTTGTATTTTTATTTGATTTTATATCCATGAATTATTATATGTTATTTATATAATTTTCAATTGATATTCTATCCATAGTTTGTTATTTAATAACAATTTATATAATATGTAAATGTACAAACAACAAAAAATAAACTAAAACCAAACTGAAAGTATTCTATATAGAAATATAATAAATAAATCATAGGGAAGTGAGTATACATCGATTGACATGCAACAGAATATGGATCTGTAGAATGCCAAAGAAGCAATGCGACGCTAGTCTCCACGTTCTACAAATCACGATTAGGCAACGAGCAAGTGGTATGTACCCTCAACTTAGATGTCACCGGACGAATTACAAGACACAAAGCAAGAAGATAAAATCTCTTCTTCTCTTAGGAAGGCCAGCGGCTTTGTGTTGGAGAGGGAGAGAGTCATTAAATCAAGGGGAAATAATTTTCAAAGTTTCTGAGATATAACTTAATTAATAGGTAGGTCTTTATATTTTTTTGATGTTGCATATACGTCCCTGAAAGTTGTTTTTGACTGACGAAGTTAACGGAAAGAAAAATTTTATGAAAATACCCTCACTTAAATTCAAAGACCACTCATTCCAAACAGATTTCCACCTCTCTCCCTCCATTCCTATCTCTCTCTCCCCCACAGCCGGTTCCTCTCGGCTCTCTTTCTCTCTCGTAAAAAAGAAACAAACCCAGATTTCCACCTCTCTCCCTCTCTCTCTTTCCCACAGTCGGTTCCTCAGCTCTCTCTCTCACGCATAAAAAGAAACAAACCCACGATTTGCGACAGAGAAATCTAATCTCCAATGGTGAAACCCTCGAAGAAACTAGTGTCTTTCGATGAGGTCTTATCAAACAACACCAATTCGTCCCATGAAGAGCAAGTGAACGAGCAAATCAAAGAGGAGGAGGACGATGAAGAGCTCAAGCAAATCAACGGTCAACGGTAGTCACGCCAAAGATTTTGAGAGACCATTCAAGATAAATTCAAGATCAAGTGAGATGACGTGTTTACTGGGTTCAAAATCAAGAGCCAGAGGAGATAAAACAGGGTGTGGGTTTGGGAAGACGAGGAGAGAGATGAGTGTGGGTTTGGGAAGATAAGGAGAGAGATGGACGCCGAATGTCGATCTGAAGGATGTGAAGTGTAGATCTGGCTTTTAAATGTCTGGAATTGCAATTTGTTTGATAAGTGGTTGAAGAGTGTATATTTGAAGGACGTCGATTTTACTGTTTGGCTTTAATCTGACGACTTGGGATTGTTTGTGGTCGAAATTTTTGTTGTTGGGGTTTTGCACTGGAGTTTGGGTCTGTTGGATGAGGAGGAGGTTGGTGGTGCAGTTGCGGTGGTTCGGCACCGGAGAGAAGTGGTTGAAATGGGTTGTTGTTGCTGATGTTGTTGTGATTGAGGGGGTTGAAGGGTTCAAAAAAATGTTGTTGTTCTTGATGATGCTTCTCTATTTTTCAATTAGATCCATGTGGTTTTCTGCATGTTTTGGGTTTAATTGGAAAACCCTCGTCGAGCTTCAGCCTAAAGATCTGGGCATTGTTCTGGTTTATTTTTGCATTTTTTTAAAACACTGAATTGGGTTAATAAAGAACAAAAGTCTGTAACTTCACGATTTGCTTAATTGCATTTTGCATTACAAGTTTTGTTTCTATTCTTCTATTTAACCAATAAATCACTAACCTTTTTGTTGATGAAAGCTAAAGGAGCAGAAATCAAAACGGGATTAAAAAAGAGAAAAAAAAAAAGAAACCAAAAGCTGCAAATAAGATTTAAGGAAGAAATCAAAACCCTAATAATGTCTTGTTGGAATATTTACATGATTAAACACATCTTGTTATAATATTTACATGATTAAAAATTATCTTTTCCTCTACCAGATTAATACCAGCAACATAAGAAGAAGAACAACAACAAGGAGGAGGAGGAGGATGAGGAGGATAATAATTAGGGTTTCTCATGATATAAAATAGATGAGGGTATTTTTGTCTTTAAATATCATTCAAACAAAAAAATAGAATATGTTAACAATTTACTAACAGAGTACTAACAAATTATTGACGAAAGGACTTAAGTGTAACCCAATTTTTAACATCAAGAACGTGTATGCAACATTCTAAAAGTACGATGATCTACCTACTAATAAAGTATACCTCAGTAGGGATTGACACTTTGGCCCAGCCAGGCCTGCCTATACTTTTAAAAAAATAGGACCGGACTTGGGCTTGTGGTGTGGCCCGGCGGCCACACCTGGCCTAAAAAAATATATAATATATTTTTGATATATTTTATATATATAATATATAGTGTATTAATATTAATTTGATGAATTATGTGTTATGAATTAGAAAAAATGATGTCAATTATAAATTTAAGAGTTGTATAGTATTTATTAAAGTATAATTTATGTAATAAAATATATATTAAATTGTATTTTGATAAAAAAAATAAAAAAAAATAATTTTTTTTTAAAAAAGGCCCCTGGGTAGGCCGTGCCCGCTCTTTTGGATGGGCGAGCTTGAATCGGACCTTCAGCCGATCGACCGGGCCTAGCCCAGCCCGACCCATGCCCATTCCTATAACTCAGGAACTTGAAAATTATTTTCCCTTAAATCAATTAAAATCAAAGTAAAATAAATTGGTTGATTATATTTTTTAAGTTCAATAAATATCTTTTCTACAATATTTTTTTTTGATTTTATTTTAGTTTTTTTAGTTTATTTTATGTTTTTTTACACACACACATATATATATATCAAAAGATTTTTTTTGTATTTTTTCGGAAACTTAAAAAAATATAAAATCAACCAAAAATATAAGTAATATAAACTTGTTGATTAACCAAAAATCTACATAATATTTTGAATCTTCTGATATAATCACTTTTTATTTTAGTGTTTCATCTGGTTTTTAAAAAATATTTCAATTCGATTTTTTGTCGGAACCTAGGGTTTCCTTTTGTCATCTGTACTCCGCTATTGTCTTTCCCCTCTAAAGTATGAGTTTCTCTGTATACCAACTAAGAGTGAAGAACGTCGAGATTGCTTGAAGGCTTTTGAGCATTTGTTGCGCCGTTTGATATCAAATCGTTCACATTTCTGTTTGGTTGGTTATTATAATGGTTGTAAATCTTAATTTTCTTTAGTTGGTTAGTGATTGCTTTTTGGTTGATTTATGATTGTTTTCTAGTTGATTTTTTGTTGTATCGCTTTCTATTTTTCCTTGTTATCTCTTTTGATGTGTGCATTTATTTTCTCAATTCCCCAAGTTTCTATCCTTTGTTCTTACCATGCAACAAGTCGATGACATTTCTGTTTGGTTTGTTATTATATCGGTTGTAAATCTTAATTTGTTTTAGTTGGTTAGTGCTTGTTTTTTGGTTGATTTCTGGTTGTTTTCTAGTTTTTTTTTGTTGTATCGCTTTCTATAATTCCTTGTTATCTCTTTTGATGTGATCATTCATTTTCTCCATTCTCTTAAGTTTTTGTCCTTTGTTCTTACCATGCAACCAGTCGATGACATTTTTGTTTGCTTGGTTATTACATCGGTTGTAAATATTAATTTGCTTTAGTTGGTTATTGGTTGTTTTTCTGTTGATTTCTCGTTGTTTTTGGTTGATTTTTTATTGTGTCGCTTTCTATTTTTCCTTGGTATCTCTTTTGACGTGTGCATTCATTTTATCCATTCTCCCAAGTTTTTGTCTTTTGTTCTTACCACGCAACAAGTCGTTGACGTAAATCTTAATTTACTTTAGTTGGTTAATAGTTATTTTTCGGTTTATTTCTAGTCGTTTTCTGGTTGATGTTTTTTGCTTAATTTGCTTTAGTTGGTTAGTGATTGTTTTACGCTTGATATCTGGTTGTTTTCTTGTTGATATTTTGTTGTATCACTTTCTATTTTTTCTTGTTATCTCTTTTGATGTGGTCATTCATTTTTTCCATTCTTCCAAGTTTCTGTCCTTTGTTCTTATCATGCAACAAGTCATTGACATTTCTGTTTGATTGGTTATTACATCGGTTGTAAATATTAATTTGCTTTAGTTGGTAATTAGTTGTTTTCCATTAATTTTTGGTTGTATTGGTTTTCATTTTACCTTTTTATGTTTTTTTAATGTGTGCATTCATTTTCTTCATCCTATCAAAATTCTCTCCTCTGTTCTTACCATGTAACAAGTATTTCTGTTTGGTAGATTATTACATTGGTGGAAACTATTAATTAGCCTTAGCTAGTTATTTTTTTTTCATATTTTTGGTTCAATTTTGTTGCATCGGTTTCTATTTGTCCTTGATATATTTTCTTGTGTGAGTAGTCATTTTCTTCATTCTCCTAAAATTCTCTCTATTGTTCTTATCATGCAACAAGGTGCTGACATTTCTGCTTGGTTGGTCGTACATATATATATTATTAGTTTGTAAAATGTTTTCTAGGTCAATTTCTCATTAAACTATATTGCTATTTGATTAATTTTCTTGAGTTTAATGAACAACTTTTCTATAATAATTTTTTTAAAGTTTATTTTAATTTGATATTTAGTTTATTTTCTATTGTTTTTAAGTTTATATATTATACATATTGTTAGTTTATAAAAGTAACGTAAAAATACATTGGTGATTTTTTTTCCAGTTACATAAAAATGCATTGGGGAATATTGTTTTAAGAAAATACATAATTTTGTTATTTATTGGATATATAATGAAGAGGAATCAATAGTGATATTATATATATTAAATTAGCATATTTGATTATTTTTAAATTTCATAAAATAAATGTATCAAAATAAAATTTCAATGAAATGATGGAGGGAAAAAAACAAAGATGAAGGCATAAATAATGTGAGTATTAATAAATAAGCATACTTTGGATTAATTTTTTTTATTTATGTTGACAACGATGATTGAAGAAAGAGTAATTAAATTTTGACCATCTAGGGACTAAAATATATACTGTTTAAATTGTTGAGTCTCTACTTGTGATATTTGTCATCTTAAAAGAAGAAAAAAACATGCAGTCTTTATTTTTATAAGTGATACGCGTACAAAATTTGAGATGTGGCATATAAGATTTGAAATGCTGGACACACACAAAAATAAAATTTCGGAGGCTTAATATTCTAATTTTTATTTTTCGCGGATACAATTATATAATTAGCCCTAGCAAATAAACCAAGTAAGCCAAGAGAACCGAAGGCTCGGTTCAGTGGGCTGTCCGGTCTTATCCACCCACTAACTTGCTTGTCAATTTCCATGTACGAGACCCATGGGTTCACCTGGACAAGTTCCCACTGCATAATTTCTAATTTTCTGGTTCTAATTTTTCATCAACCGCTCTCCAATGTTCCTTTTTCTCTGTCTAGTCTCAGTAAAGACCATTTTTCTTTAATCAGTTCATCACATGGCCAAACTGCAAATTTCAAATCCTTTCGCATCTCATACCGTCGCTACAACGACGCGGATGAGGATGAAGAAGAAGAGGAATATACCTTTGACGAAGCGGTAATCCTGTTCAACCAGAGAGAATATTATAAGTGTCACGATGTTCTTGAAGCTTTATGGATGAAAGCTGACGAGCCAGATAGAAATCTTTTCCATGGGTCTTGCAATGCGCGGTGGGACTTCATCATCTTTTTAACCAGGTTGGTCGGTTCAATTGAATTTTGTTGGTTTTGGTTTTCTTTACATGAGATTATTCCGGGTTAATTGTTTATTTGACTGGATTGTCAAATTAATAATGGTAATGAATGGTTAGAAAATTTTATAATGCGTAGAACCATAAAGGAGCAATGATGGAGCTGGGAGAAGGGCTTTGTAAGGTTAGAAAGATGAATTTTCAGAGTGGACCATTTCATCAATTTGAGCGCCAGATTACAGATACTCTAAATTTTATTTATCAAACTCAGATAGAGCTGGCTGCATGTGAGTGCATTATCACTTTCTTTTTCTCCTTCTAAAATTACATATCGTGCTTGTTTTGAGTAGATTGCACAGATGTTGATAAATTTAAGAGATAGCATATTGAGAACAAAATGAAAGAAAATGACATATTTTTTAAAAAGTAAATTTGATAGATTTAAATCGAAAATCTAATGCATAAGTTTTTGTTTATTTACCAGTTAGATTACCCCTTATAGATTGTTTTAGGCAAAGTTATTATAACATTTTTAGGATTCATTCAAATGCGTCCCCATTTTAATCCATATTGCATTCTTACAAGGATATAACATTTTTGTATTGTGAAATATACAGGTACAAATGATTTTTGTTTGACAATGGATCGATCAGAGAGATCATACCAACTTCTGGGCGAATATGCTTCTGCTCAACATTTGTACAGTTTGCATAATGATTCTCGAGGTGTTACGTATATCATATTTTGCCCCAAAACATATTACAATTCTGATACACCGCCAAAAGTAAAACTCCCTCTACTTAATGCAACCAGAGAACACATTCCAAGAAATGTATTTTTTTAAGCAAGTCTCGAGTTAGTGTAATTAGTGTATTTTTTTTATATGAATTTGTTCTTTGTTTAGTTGGATATAGACTCTAAAGAAAAAATTTATAAAGTTTAATTAAATTCTTATTTGTGTCACGAATTTATTTTAAAAAACTAAGAACTTTCGTTATTCTTGTAAAAATGTTATCCATTACGTCTCTCAAATTTTCCTATCAATAAGCTAACATGAATGATGACGTTTTTTTTAGCCGAAGATTACGTTGTCCTTGAATCAAATTTAATTCACTTGAAAATTCTCGTCAGTTTTTATGTTTGACAAAATCTGAAAATATTCAAGTTACGGACGTAAATACTTTTTTATACACGTAACTTAGAAAAAATATATCATTGCACACATAACGCATGTTTGTGCATGCAAGAATTGAAGTGGCGTACATAAAAGGATATTTGTGCACAGGAACTTAGGACGTGCAAGTAAATCAGGTTAGAAAATAGCGCACACAAGTTAGAAGTTTATGCACACAAAGTTTGAAAGTTATGCATGCAAAGTTGGATTTATACGTGCAAAAGTTTTAGAAAACAAAAACTATTGGATCACAAAGGTCAGTTTTAGTGCACACAACCTCAGTATCTACGTAAGTAAGATTGACTATCACGCAAAAGGCTAAATCTACACACACAGAGGTTATATGTTGGTTTGGTGCAGATTTGGAAGACACTTGGGGTCAATGCAAGAATTTAAAAGTTACACATGCAAGACTGAGTCATTTAGTTGTTCTTAATCTGTTTTTAAAGTTTCCAAATTAATATATTTGAATTGCTCTCCTAAAGCTAAAGTAAGAGTTACCATCACTTTGAAAGGGAAACCTCCTATTTAAGAATGTATACTTTCTAAAATTGCTCCCTAGAACGATTATACAACTTTTGGTTAAGTTCTTTTTAATCCACTTTCTACTTAAGCTATGTGAGTGATAATGTACTAGCTTTAGGCAGCTTCACAAGTTTTTGAACTTGTGTAGCATGAATCATACGTCTAACTATTTTCTTTTGCATAAGCAATGTGTGTAAAATCCCGCCCGTTTTGGTTAGGAGTCCTGTAGACTTCCGACAGAGTCTGATTTGACCTTGAAGGTAATCGGACATATTTATCGAGGATTAGGTGTCATCGAACCTTGAGGAAAGTTCGGTGCATGTGGAGGAACGTGAGACGTCGAGTATGTGATGGGAGAGTGAACAACGTACGTAGCATGTTGTGCAAGATGCACGTGTCTCGAAAAGCAGCATGAAGTACGTTACATAGGTAAGACATACGTTATCTGGGACGAGGATGACCAATGTACGTTGTCTGACTATGACGTACATTGAGGTGTGTTTATTCGAAACTCGTAGCTATTGGAAGCATTACCACGTACGCTATAGGGTCACGACGTACGTTGTGCATCACCACGACGTACGTTGTCACTATGTACGACGTACGTTGTCTTTGATCTGCAGTGCATAAAATGGGCTGAAACACGTCATTCCGTCATTTTTCTCTCAATTTCTCTCTCAAAACTCTCTCAACTCGTCTAAATCTTTCCACATTGGTTCCCCAACGTCCCTAGTCCACTTCTGAGGTAAGATCAACTCCTTTTCTTCCATTTAAACATCAATTTAAGCTTTGATTCTTGCATGCACATATTGGGCTGAAATCCATCTAGGTTCTGATTTGTGATGATTCTGAGTTAATTGATGTTAGAGGATGTTAGAATAAGTGTTAGGGGACTTATAAGAACGTGATTTAAGCTTTGAATCAAGAGATTTGGTGTGTTTTTGGAGAAGTTAGGGTTTGGTTCAGATTTTGCCAAATTGTGGAAAATCTGTTGATTTTTGGTGAAATCTGAGTTCAAATTTGTATTCAGGGGACGAATTTGA
>CAODLS011219582.1:0-17302 GCA_948243855.1 Flueggea neowawraea
AAGGCCCAAAAGCCCATGAATGGCTATTATAAATAGAGATGAGAGGGGAGAAAAAAAGAAGAAGAGGAGAAGAAGAGAGAGTGAAAGTAGAGAAAGAAAGAGAGAAAAGAAAAGAAAAAAAAAAGTAGGGAGGAGAGAAGAGAAATGTTCTTCTCTTAATCTCCCTCCAAAACCTCCTTCTTCCTTCCTCCATCGCTGCGATCTCCTTCCACCGTGCTTCAGTGGCATGTAGAAATCGATCTGCGTGGCATCTAGACTGCGAAACAGTCGAGCTCTCTCGTCGACTATCCGACCATGATTTGCTCGTAAGACCAATATAGAAACACAGTCCTGCAGCCGTTGTCTGCTGGTGTGCTTCAGCCGAAATCGAGGTAGGTAACTCGAACCTATTTATTATACTATTTATTAATTAAATTGATACCTGATTTCTTCACCTCTGAACCAGTTTCGTTTTTGGATTCAAGAGGAAAGTTTAATTAATGAAGAATGGATCAATGATTGAACCAAAAAAAATGAAGAAGAATGAATTACATCCTCTATTTCATAAATATATGCTTGTTGTTTTTTTTTCAAATTGATTAAGAAAATTAATTGGAATAATTAAATTTTAGAAAAAAAAAATCAATAGTGTTCTTAAAATTAAATTTTAACAATTAATAACAGTATTTTTAATGCATTAAAATAGAGATAATATAGTAAAATAACATATAATTACTAATTTTAAAAAGAAAAATACTCTATAATTTGAGATGGATAAAAAAGAAAAGCTTGCTTTTTGTTATGGGAAAGAGAGAGTACTATTTTTCCGGGAAAAAATTTGCTAAAATTTGTTGTTTGTAGGGCATGTGCCGGTCGGACTGGAAAAATTGGACGCAACAGTATGACAATAGCACTTTTGATGGTGCAACTATTTTTTAACTTTAATATTATATTATTTATTTTCATTTATGAACATAATAAATGTGATATAATAGTATTTTGTTTATTATTGAGAAGTAGAATTAGATTATACGAATTGCAATGCATATGTAATCTATATCAAGTATTTTCTTTTGCCTGGTATATCATGCATTTATATATGGTGCTCGACAATTAGCTCCAACATCCTAATACTATAAAACTAATTATGAAATGTAGTTTTATTCTATAAAAATAAGGCATAAATCTGTAGTTAAGCTTACTTTATTTATTGTATTAGTGGTTTATGGTACCAACAATTAAGACATTACTCTAATGACAAGAGTCGAGTTGCAAAATTTGTTCTACATTTTAAGCTAATTTAATTAAATTGATCTCATTGGATATGCGCAAATCTACTGGACACCGAACCCCACATTATTGGGTTGTTCTCATTATAAGATGAAGATAAATAGCATTCTTCTTTTTGAAATATTTCATGAAAGATTAGCAATATTTTAATTTTTTATGTAATTTATAAACATAAAATATTTTTTATATGTCGTATGTATGTCTATTAATAATATAATTTAATCTTATATTAAACATAATTATTTAAAGTTTTTATAAAAATAAAAATCATGTGCAATACACATGGACCAAAAGTTAGTATATATAAAAGATTAAACAACCATTTTAAAATTAAAAAAATAAAAGAATTTCCTTTTTCAAAAAATAATATAATTCGAACTTCTCCCTTTAATAGATGAATCCACTGAAATTCAACACGCTATAGAATTTAATAACTTGAAAGGCAATTGGATGGACCATATATATCAACTTGGTAAACCCTAACCCCTCAACAGAATTGACCCCTTACGCCTAATCCAACAGTCAACTGCTACCAAATATTTCATTATCGTTGTATACGGGTCTAGTCTTCCTCCTATCACATTCATCCAGCTTATTTAATTGTCACAACTCACAAGTCTTTAAAATAACTATGAGTATATGACCTAATTCTTGAAGTAGTCCGACATTGCCACACCCCAGCTGGGTCGAGGGATGTGAATGATCATTTGATGGCATGGATTTGATTTTGATTCTCTATATAAATAATCTCCTGGTTCATTAATTATGAACAACCCAAATTTTAGTTCGGAGCAAAATCCTTAAAATTCCACTACCAGAGCCAACATCGCACAGGGGTTAGAGGCAATTTTATGTTTACAGCATCAAATTTAATGGCAATTTGGCTGTGTCACATAAACGCCAGAATGTATGTCCATTTCGAAGAGCCTCCAATCTCTATTTAAGGGTGCAGACGTTGTATTTTCTGATAGGTCTATGCCACCAAATTTCACCCCTTCCCACAGGGCTCATTCTTTTCTGTAACAAGTCATTTGATTTGTTATACTAGAAGTCCAACTCTCTAATACTTTAGTGCTAGAATCGATTCTGATATCAATAAATTAGAAATCAAATTCTAAATGCTTTGCCTGAAAACTCTTTCCTGAAGTGAACAGTATGTTGATTTGCACTTTAATCATTTGGGTTTAATTATGGCCCATGAAGAGTGCGAAAAAGTTGCATGCCCTACCTATACCAGAATAACATTTGTTAATAACATGCAACGTGTCAAATTCTTTCTGTGTCGTCCGCCCGAGATGATTTTTCCAATCATCTATAACTGCCTTGTTTGATTCCCTACTCTATGGAGCCATTCTAGTATAGTTTCTTGAAATTGCACCGTAAGTACTTCTCTTTTTCAGAGTAAAATTTGCTACAAGTACTTGAATCTACAAAGACGATTCAATCTATCAGTACTACAGCGATTAAATTCTTGAATGCGACCGTGTAACCAATGCAATTATAATTCATAATTGCTGGCCTTTTGAGTCGGGAGGAGTTTAGAATTGGCTGGCACTTGGCAGCCACATAGGTCTAATGATATAACAGCATATAGTTACGTTAATGAACTCGTGGATATGTAATATGATACTTCCTTAGATAAAAAGAATTAGTGCAACAATTCATATTTAGGAAAAAGACCACCTTAAACAAATACTAATCAAATTAGACTGGCTCAGTTATTCATATTTAAGATTTCAGATATGACATTATACATTTAACCACTTGAACTGATTTCAAATAGTAACTACATTCGAGTTTAAGACTATAGATCAATTAGAGTTACAACCAATAATCATAATATATCCAAGAAACAGACTAGTAGCTAGGATGTGAGGTTCTGAGGCATTAATGATCTGATTTTTCTTTTCTTAAAGTAAAATAATGGTGATTTTCTAGTTCTAGGATTGAGAGTTATGTCACTCGTCCAATATGAACTTTGGTGGAGACCCTAATTGAATCAGGATGTGATGTGTTTACTTAGATGCCAATTAATGATGGACTGCTTATATCCTTTCTGTAATGCAAGAGGATACGGGCGTTTCATGTACACCATATACTCCGTGGTCCATCTATTATGCAAGGCCTTCCTCAACCACCATTAATTAATTCAATACATCATATTAATTACAGTTCAGTTTTAGAGACATATGTTCCAAATTTTCCTTTCGATTACAAGTTTCAATATTTTTTTTTTAATTTATTCGGTGATGATAATATATGTTTCTCAGTTAATTGTATGCCATATACCATTAAGTTGGACTTAACGCTATTGGAGACAACTTTAGTACAATTAGATTACAAGTGAATTAATGGTATTTGAGTTAATTTAGCAATTTTTTTCCTCTAAAAGATCAAATCCATAACGTAGAGAGGAAATAGTGTCGGTGGATGATCAGTCCTATAAATCAAACAGATAAAAGAACATCCTGTAGAAAAATAGAATTCAGTTTGGATTAATGCTTTGTAGGGTCCGTTAATCTTTCGCTTATTGTGAAAATTGTCAAAGCCGATACAGGAAGATTGAACGACTCTTTCTTTCGTATAATTGATCATGTAAAGACAACTCTGGCTACTAATTAATGAATTGATCGAGCAATTAGGATGTTTAATTAGCGGAAACCAATGTAAAATGTTTGGTTTGTGACCCACAGAGATCTATCTAGCAATCAGAACGCATTTAAAAGTGTTGGAAAAAGGTGCTTTAGCATGGATTCTATTGCGGCAAATGTTGGCCTCTAATATCTCACGGGATGAAAGTAGTGGACCTACTTTTTCATCCATACAAAAGCTAATCTAGAATAAAATTGGAAGGAAATTTTGTCTTTTGACTTTTTAATAAATTGTTTTGAAGAACTAATAAATACTTTTATGAAGAAACATTTTGATGTTTCCTAACAACCATATATTGCTGTGGTTTTTAGTATGTCATATTCATAATTGATCATAGAAATTAAATTTATTTGTCTTTCAATCCGAATTTGTGGTGTATACGTTTCGACGGGTCCAGGACAGACACTTAGCAATAAAAAGGTTCATGAAATATAGATGCAGACTAGCTAATTATAGATCACAATCTTAGGTTCATGAAATACAGATCCAGACTACTAATTATAGATCACATTCTTAAGTTTGATGAACCATGCTTGCCTCTCTCATTTATGATGTTGACGATTGTGACCTCTAAATTAATGAACCATTGCTGGAAGAAAAAAATATAGGTTTAGAATAATATATATAATGCCTCTCTCAAGAAAAGGCGTTAATTGCACTGCAATTTAATATAGGTTTAAAGAGGGCGTTTGAATAGGATTTTAGGGTTTGGATAGTATTCGTTTAGAATTTCGTCGGGAAGGGAATATATATATATATATATATAAATAAGGGGCATGTGATTATTCTTGTTTAAGAGTATAAGTACTACTATAAAATGTCAGATTCGCGAGAAACTAGCTATTACTGGTGACGAATTTACATTACAAGCTAATAGACAAAGCTTCTTGCTAAATTTGTCACTGGCAGCAGAAATCTACCACCGTATTGCTATTAATGACAAAATTACCGAGCAAATTTTGTCGCTAATTTGGAGAAAAATATTTCGTTGCTAATACAGCGAGAACAGCTTGCATTTTAGGCTTTGAGCTAGACAATTTCGCTAAACGCTTCCCTTTCTAACATGAAATTACTATATTTTTGTAGCGTCACTAAAAATTGAATTTTTAAATTAATTAAATTTAGTATTCTCAGTACACCTTTTAGCACCATGTTGAGAGGATGACGAATTGACAGTCCAAAATTCATCCCACGATCGAGTTCATAAAAGGTGTGTGTATATGTACAGTTGCAACCTTTATAAAGCATGTTAAAACCTCAACTTTTAACTGGTACTGTGGCAGGATCCTAATATGTTTGTCTTTCTTCATGTTTAAGTTTGCTTCAAGTTCACCAGTTTGGCACCTACACGAAGAAATAAAATTTTCCATTTCATTACTATACTTTAATCCCGTTAATACATATCTTATCTTGAGCTATTAAACTAATTAGTCGCCGATTAATTTTCTCTTATTCTATAGGCATCTGATGTTAAATGATGTGCTAGTTATAGCTCTTATCCAGCACTAATAATTATCATTTTCCATGAAAGAGAAACATGAAGACATATATAATGCAGGCTCATGTACAACTCGTGATTATTACTTTACTGGATGGATGATGGGATTATTAATTCAATGAGCCAACCAATCAAATACACTAATATAAACTACACAAAACTCATAATTTAGTTATTTCTCTCACATCATATATATCTAATTTTAATTTTCAGCTCATACATAAGGCAACATGACCGTACAGTTTCTTATTAGACGATAGGTTCGCTCATGTCGAGTTATAGATGAAACCTAAACCCAAATTGGATTAAATATCCAATGGATGTGTACTTAATAGGTTTTAATAAATGAATTCTACATATATTTTAGAAGAATTTACATAGCACCAGTATAATTAGGTACACTAAAACTCTAATTAGGGAGAGCTCATTAAGCACTTCTTTATAGAAAACATGTAAAATCTCTCTCCTTCTCTTTGGTGTGTGTAGTCAGCCTTGGTGGCTTATAAGGGAAGATGTCGTTTTTCGTTATACACTCAATCTCTCCTACAAGAGATCGTTTTGGCAACTCGTAGATTACAGATACATACTATGTTCCCATCATTCTCGCAAAAGTAGTTCGTGGTGACTAGCAACTGGTTATTTTTTGTATATCTAATTGACTTATTCCGCTATACATATCGAAATAGGTTATCGATTCTTTGCTTAATTATCCGTTAATTAATTATTATTTATTCTTAATTAAACAGGGTAAATTCCAATTTTCGGTTCAGTTAAACTATTGTTTTCATTTATTTTTTAAAAGATTCCAAGCTCAATATAACAATGGATTAAATTTATTAAAAATGTAATGCCTACCCAAGAGTCACATTCGATAGATGATAATTAAAGCACGTAATTAAGGCAACGGGACTGGTGAAAAAATAGGAACGAACAAATTAAATAAATAGAAATCACAAAACTAAATCATGTGATAGACTAAGGATGGATGGTCCATATGTCTCCCACCACCATGGAACAAGGCACATGCTCTTCCAACTTATGTGTCCATTTCTTCATTCATCTTATACTCATGTATGTGTGCCTTCCATATGACCAATCTATTCTCTTGATCCTTTCTATCTGCAGAAAACAATATCCAATTTTTTTTTAAAAAAAAAAAGAAGGTAAAACATTCTTGAATTTACACAAATTTTTCATCAACAACATGTCCCCAGAAATGTTCCCGTGCATCTGAAATGTTCTCTCAAAAATGTATTTCTCCAATAGCGATTTGGGCAAAACGAATGGAAGACGAGACCTTTTTTCGCACCATTTGTGGACGCATGGCCTGCATAACATGATGAGGTTTATACACCTCATATATATTAGCCAACAAATTCTTAAAAAATAAAGGCATTTCATCATCATATTAGGTCACAGAGCACTAGGGGAGGGGCCTTTTTGGTCATTTAGTAGTTAGTTTGATGATGAAATTTAGGTCATTGATTAATTAATTTCAATTTGGGCGGTGCAAATCAATCATTATACAGACAAGCTTGTGGATGTCTTCCTTGATTTCAGAGGAGCCTCACTCGTTAGAATGATGAAGAATCTGTGTCTCGACTTCCAGAAATCCACCTACCAGCCCAATTCTACATCCATTTCTTAAACAAGCTAGCAAGTAATCTTCTTCTTTTTTTGTTTTTTCAAGTTACACAATTGATTTTGATATATATATAAAAGAAAGCTGTGTGTCAAAACACTAGGATGTATATATAAAGAGGGCAAAAGTCAATCTCATGTTTGGCATTATTCACCGTTTTATAATGCAAGAAACCATCCACATTCACATGTTGTCAGAAATTACAGCCCAAATGTTTAACTTGTCTTTGAATAATGTAGCGCATCGGAAATTTTGTCGGTGGACACTGAGCTTCTTGCTGCCTTCCTCTAACTTTATCCTGCCAGAATTACAGCCTGGATTTTTTTTATCACACCCATATGAATCCCATCTACTTACCCACAACAAAATTCATTTCAGTTCAATGAAATTAATAAATTCATTTCAGTTCAATGAAATTAATTCATTATTTTTATATTATATTTTTGAAAGTTCAAATCAAAAGAAGAAAAAAATCAAATTAACCGATATCAATTATTTAATTTGATGCAAAGCTTAGCGTGGACATCCCGCAAGGAGTAAGAATCTGATGAGGGTTCTTTGATGCTAAGATTTTTGTGCTTTACCAGCGAAAAGGTACGTCTCGTTTTAGATCATGGCTGCCTTTTCAAAATGCAATTTATTATTCATCTCTTTCAAAGGTCCACTTTCAATTACCACATCAACTGATGCTGATGAAATGCTATTTAAGAGAATTATGTAAAGTTTCCTACCTATTGCTCTTCTTCTAATACGGAGAAAAAGGAAAAGAGAAAAGAAGTAATTGAAAGGCAACATATTCTCCTTTATAAGTCAGCTTTTCATGAAAAAAAAAAGAAAGTAATAAGTGCACAATAACACAGATGCACAACATTTGTACAAGACAGTCAATTATCCAGCATATAGTTTATTTATATGTATAATTTTTTATTCAAATTTTTTGCACAATCACAAATACATCAAAATTGAAATTGAAGACTTTAAATTTGATAATTTAAGCTCATGCCATTTGAGGCAGGGGCAAGTAGCTTGTTGATTGTATACAATTGATTATCTAGAAAGATAGAATAATGACACGACCTGGCCACCGCCAATCAATCATACTAATTACTAGCCTAATTGGCTTTCTTTGTAAGCCAAACCGGAGAGGACCTGCCTTGTACCAAGAAAACTTTTTAACAGTTTTTGGTTATTAAAATGATTACTGCCTGCCTAATTCTATGACTCCATCCACTGAACTGAGCGCCTTTACTCGTTGACCACGTTTAGTAATTAAGTGATTCAAGTTTCAGCATGTATAGGACATGAATTTAGAAGTGTAGGATTGATGCACACAGTAATCTTGGAGGCTGGAGCCATATATATTTAGCTGTACAAGTACAATTATGTAGCTCGATTTGGATAAGAAATTTCATTTGTGAGCGGTGAAACCCACCTGTCAAAGATCCCCTACCTACCAATTGCATGAAAAATTGACAAGTAAATAATGTGCAGTTTTGTTTTTGCCATTCCTCTTATCCCTACCCAGTCCATTGCTACACTAAAGTGCATCTCCGTCAGCTAAGATTAAGAAAGCTCCAACTCTATTGGCACAACGCACAATCTAATAAGAACTGACAACAAATAGACGAAGAATCCAAAGAATATGAAAAAATAAATAAAAACAAAATTTTAATTGGTCATTTCAACCCATTTACAAGTACATAACTTTATTGGATGCTGACTCACTAATTAAGTTACTTCGTCTAGTGTGTTACTTTGTAGTAACCTTTTTTTTTGGTTGTTTTCTTTTCCACCTTTTGTTTTCTTCTCCAATCAAAATTTTCGAATTGACCGACTAACCAATTACGATAATATAGAGTTTTTTTTCTTTTTATTTGAAGAACCTAATTAATGAATAACAAAATCGTTCAAGAAAACTTCAGCGGACAGCAAACTAGATGTCCTTTGAGATAATACAGCGATAATTGTGTCTGATAAAAGGCAAAATGGGACTCAATGATCAGGACAATATATGTAGTTTTAGCAAGTCAACATTGTAGATGTGGTACCACACCAGCACAGTAGTCGTGGTTATGGAAAGCAAAATAAAGGGTTAAATCTTGTTGTCCTTGAAGTATAATATAATATTTTTTATGATTTTTAAGTTTTGAAAGGTTGTTTTGTTGTTTTTATTTTCTTAATAAGAACCGCATAAAAAATTTTTAGAAATTGTAGGAGAATTTTTTCAAACACAGTAAATAAATTTTTTAAAAATTTTAAATACCGTAAAAGAATTTTTTAAAAATTCAGAGACCAAAGAATATATTATATTATAATTCAGAGACGGTATAACATTTAATTTAATACTAAATAAAAGAAGCTTCACTAAGGGAAGCATTATTTAATTTGTACTTATATTACGTAATTTGTGCGCCACAAATTAAATGTACGTGGGGGGCCTATATATTAGTATGCGCTCTTCTGATCTTGGGTCATAAACAAATCTTTGGAATGCAAACTCCTATGATTAACTTAAAAAACGAGCCTAATTATTATTAACACAGAGAAGGAGGGAAACATTGTTAATTAATTAATTGGGTTATGTTGATGGAAGCCATTTCTGAATTGAGATCCAAGGCATTATGACTATATGTGTTACTCAGCTAGTCAAGCTCAAACGGTGAGTCAATGATGAAGTCGCATAATAAACTTCACTCATGACTTCTGCCGTCTTGCAAATACTTACATATTGATATATCACTATCCCAAAAATAAGTAATATATCCTTTGTGCCATAAGAATGGATTCCGTCTTGATTTGCAGACAAGTAGTAATCTCTTCATCTATAATACACAGAAATGCATATGCTTAATTAGTTGATTTGATTTTACAAGTTATTAAAGTTGACAATTCCAGTAGCAGAACCAGAACTTGGAAGACGTGGTGGCAGCACAGACGAAAGGAACGTAGACAACAACGAGAAGGCGGGGAATCGTGGTGGTGACCAACTCTACAATTTGGTAGAGACGTAAAGCTTAAAAAAAGAATAAGAAATAGAGATAGTGTCTAGTATTTGTTAATTGTTAAAGAGACATTTTCCTTGCGTTGTCTGTGTCAAAGAAAATTGCAAGGAAGAGGGATGGCGGATCTAAGATTTATCAGCAGCGGAGGAGGATGATGTATGGATACCTCCACCGTAAATAGGTCGGGCAATCCGCTTGGATCCGCCACTGGACAATTGAAATAATGCAATGAACATTAGACAAACAGCAACAGCCAAAGAAGGCAAACCAAATGAACTTACTTAAAAGGAGGTAAAAATCACGAGAAATGTCCATACACTAAAGAAAGGCATTCTTAGAGATTAATTGGTTGTTCAAAGATTAGTATGAGAAAAAGAAAATGCAAAATTGGAAAAAAGGAAGCAGAAAAAAACAGAGAGAAGTAAAAGAGGGAGGGAGTGTAGAAGCAGAAGTAGTAGAGGACAGCTAATGGCGAGGATGTAGACTTCACACCAACCTCTATTACTCTCCGTGTCTTTCCCCACCCCCAACACTCTCCTTTATATATATGTTTATATACCATCCCCACTTCACTCTCTCTTCCTCCTCCATTCACTTCCTCATCACTAAACCAAACCATGGGTTACGGCCGCCTCCAACCGGGAGGCTCCTCCTATCCTGATCAACACCACTCACAATCCTCCACGTCATCCCCCTCCCGCCGCAAAAAAATCATTTTCCTATCACTTGTCTCTCTTGCTTTGATTGTCGCCTCCGCCGTCTCCGCAGCTCTTCTCATCGGACTCCGCTCTAGAGCCACCCCTTCCCACGGCGTCCCCTCCATTGGCCGCAAGCCCACGAAGGCCATTTCCAAGACTTGCAGTAAGACTCGGTATCCGGCTTTGTGTGTGAACTCGCTGCTCGACTTCCCCGGCTCCACCGCCGCCTCCGAGCAAGACCTCGTCCACATTTCCTTCAACATGACTCTTCAGCACTTCAGCAAGGCTCTCTACCTCTCCTCCTCCATCTCCTACCTCCAGATGGACCCCCGTGTCCGCTCCGCCTACGACGACTGCCTCGAACTCCTCGAAGATTCCATTGACGCCCTCTCAAGCTCTCTCTCCACCGTCGCGCCGTCGCCGGATGGTAGTAGTAGGCCCCAGGCGATCGGGGGGTCCTCTCAGGACGTGATGACGTGGCTGAGTGCTGCGTTGACTAATCAGGACACGTGTACTGAAGGATTTTCGGATTTGAACGGGAGTGTCAAGGATCAGATGGCGGGTAAGCTGAAGGATTTATCGGAGTTAGTTAGTAACTGTTTGGCTATATTTTCGGCAACCGGCAGTGACGACTTCTCCGGAGTGCCGATACAGAACAGACGGCGGCTGATGGCGGCGGAGCAGGAGGAGGAGAAGAATGTGGATGGTTTTCCGAGTTGGTTGAGTAGGAGAGAGAGGAGGTTGCTGAGCTTGCCGGTGTCGGCAATACAGGCCGACATTGTTGTTTCGAAGGACGGAAACGGCACCGTAAAGACGATTAACGAGGCAATCAAGAAGGCGCCGCAGTACAGTAACCGGAGAACCGTTATCTACGTGAGGGCAGGAAGGTAAATTCCTTCAATTAAATTCAGTGTGCTTTTTAATCATGTTGAGCTTTTGCATGACCTTTTTATTTCAACACGTAGTCAAATGACATAAATGACCACCGCAACTCTTTCTAGCATGTACTGAGTGCATGATTGACTTCATCTGCGCAATAATTTAGTCCATAATAATATGAGTTGGTATGTTTTTCTTTTTGATATGAATCATTTTTATTATATTTTTTTGTAAATTTTTCAATTATAATGTTAAGGTACGAAGAGAATAATTTGAAAGTGGGAAGGAAAAAGACCAACTTGATTTTTATTGGGGATGGGAAGGGCAAGACGGTAATAACAGGAGGCAAAAGCGTCCAAGACAAACTGACAACGTTCCACACGGCGTCCTTTGGTAAGTAATCATATTCCACTTTTGCCCTTTATTTTGCCAGTTCGATAATTGGTACAGTTGTGCAAATACATGCGGGCCTATATAATATGTTTGTTTGTAGCCACATATGAAATGTCATTAGTATCTTTATTTACAATTATTTTTGAATTACACAATTTTTTGAAAAAGAATAAAATTAAAATTTTAAATAAGATAAAAAATTATATCACCCTTTACTTTTATTATTCAAAAAATATAAAAACTCTTACCTGCAATATGTTTAATACAAAGATAGTACTCTTCTAAACCAGCCTGCAATTAAGTAGCTTTAATAGCTAGTATGTAATTAGCAGTAAAGTGGACGAGGATCAGTAATATTTCTAAGTTTAGACTGGATAATTAGCGTGGGTGAGGCCACGTAAGCAAAGTTACTATTGGAGGTGGGTCATAAACAAAACATGGCCAATAGCTGCGGTGAAAGTGATTGATGGGTACAATTTAAAAATAGACAGAGAATCACATTATTGGAGGTGGTCATAAACAAAACATGGCCAATAGCTGGCTATACACTCGTTGGAAAGTTACTTGTTGCTTTTCACTTTTCAATTTTACACTTTTCAACCTCTTCATGAAAATGTCATGTGTGTTTAGCGGCAACTGGAGCTGGTTTTATTGCCCGCGACATGACGTTTGAGAACTACGCCGGTCCTGCCAAGCACCAGGCCGTGGCTCTCCGAGTTGGCGCCGACCATGCCGTGGTCTACAATTGCAACATCATTGGCTACCAAGACACTCTCTATGTTCACTCGAACCGTCAATTCTTCCGTGAATGCGCCATCTACGGCACCGTCGATTTCATATTCGGTAACGCAGCCGTGGTGTTTCAGAATTGTAGTATTTATGCTCGTAAGCCCATGGCACAGCAGAAAAACACCATCAGTGCCCAAAATCGCAAAGACCCAAATCAAAATACGGGTATTTCCATCCACGCCTGTAGGCTCTATGCAGCGTCAGACCTCGAGGCGGCCAAAGGTAGCTTTCCGACGTATCTGGGTCGTCCATGGAAGCTCTATTCGAGAGTTGTGTACATGTTGACGTACATGGGCGATCACATTCATCCAAAGGGTTGGTCAGAGTGGAATGCAACATTTGCACTGGACACACTATACTATGGTGAATACATGAATTACGGTCCGGGTGGGGCGGTCGGCCAGCGGGTGAAATGGCCCGGTTACAGGGTCATTACATCAACGGTGGAAGCAAGCAAGTTCACGGTGGGCCAATTCATATATGGGTCGTCATGGTTACCTTCCACCGGAGTGGCTTTTTTGGCTGGATTATCCGTGTAAGTGACCAGACCCGCTCTGTATATCATAACAGCCTGTGAAGAACATACAGCAGGAGCAGCCATAAATGGAAGGAGGGTTGTGTAGTAAATGTAAGTGTATGATGTATTTCTAGTATAAAATTAATTTTCTGTTCTATTTTTTTCCACAATGTAATAACCACTGTAAACTACCATGGTTCTTTTTTGTTTTTTCCTAATAGTTGTAACCCATAAAATGCTATAGAAGATTAAGAAGAACTGAGAATTGTCGTTTAATTAATTGTTCTTTGATTGTGTGCTTGGAAAATGACTATGAGAAATGTAATCTAATGTAATTGACATTTGCAAAGACTCGTGACTTGGCTGGTGGTGGTGGCGGTGGCGGTGGTTGATGCTGTGACGCCTCAGGGATATGAAGGTATGATTGAATTGGAGTTATTGGTGTCGGCGGATGAAACTTTGAAGACGTCGGTGGTGACCCACAACGTGGGTGGTTAAAGCTGAGCCTAATTGGATTTCAATGTTGACCCACAGGATGTATCAAGTCTTAAGGCAATGTAACACGAGGAGAGGAGCACTCTCGGCCACGTACTTGAAGAACCCCAAACCAAAAGGTACGGTAACCCCGCAGCTCACCGTTTTAAACACTTGCAATTTTCTGTTCATTTTGTTTTTGAATTACCAATGGCCAGATACCTCAAAGTTCAAATCAGGAAAACCATATTAACATTTAAGTAATACTGTTGTTATTTCCGCCATTCATATTCTAGGTTAACCTAGTTGAGTAGCAGTGGTGTTTCCTACGGACATGATCAACTTAACTAAGTCAGCTTCTAAGTGAGATGGTATTTAAAAAAAAACAATTATTTGTAAAGCTCCGGAAAGAGAGATTATGCGTACTGCTGCTTGGGACAAATTCTGATTCATTGCGATGGATCATTGCATATAATTCACCGATATCATGCTTTTTATGTCCAAATCAGATGCCGCTTATGTTTCTTGGTCGACAGGCCTAGAACCTAGATAGAATCCGAGTGTGGCAATAGAATTGAGTCACGCAAACTTGTGCACATTGCCAGCTGAAGTTAGATGATGCTCTTATTCATAGACTCAACATTCTTATCATCTCGTCTTCACCCCCGATTCTTGTCGAACTTTCTTATAAATCACCCCACCATAGAGCTATTATTGGAACATAAAATAGCATTTGACCTAGATGTGCCAGAAACTTGTTGCTGTCAGTCTCAATTGATTGACATTTTCTTTGGCGTTTGTTTATATAATTTAGAAGTAAATAACAAAAACAGATTACGTATAAGAAAGGCAACTATAATTTTAATCTCCCAGAGAAAGTGGCAAATGTGGTGGAGCAAAGAAACAGAACAGAATGCGAGTAGTAGTCATTATTACTTACTATGTCGAATGTGAGTGTTGAAATGGAATTCTCTACTCTGGCACTGGGCCCGGATTTTATACAATGAGACTAACGTAAACTAGTGGAAAAGGGCCGGTAGAATTTTTTTTCTCTACAACAAGGAGAAAAGAAGAACTGGCACTTGTGAATCACTTTCACAAACTCCTCTCAATGAACTCCCAAATCCTCTCTTCCGCGTACACTCGACGTTCATCCGGAAAAATAAGCAGTTCATACGGCTTTTGAGCCGCCACTAGTGCATTCACAAGCTTCGCTGTGTGCCTGAAATGCTAATTCTCGTCGATCATGCCGTGCACTAACAACAACCTCCCTTTTAGCTTGCGCACATGATGCATCACCAAGCTGTACTCGTAACCTGTGGGATTCGAGGCAGGTAATCCCATGTACTTCTCTGTGTAAAATGTGTCGTATCCATCCCATGATGCCACAGGGGCTCCGGAGACTGTACAACGGAATACATCCGGGAACCTTGCCAAGATCATCGCAGACATATATCCACCATAGCTCCAACCGTACAATCCAATATGGCCAAATTTTGCAAGCCCTTGTTTGATTAGCCATTCGGCTCCAGTGTGCTGATCCTCAGCATCAACGCAGCCAGCATTGTGTTTTAGACAACCTTCAAACTTTAGACCACGCCTAGCAGATCCTCTATTATCCAACTGTAAAGAGTGACACGAATGAGGTTAATGATTCTTTTTACAAAAATATATTAACAGGAAACTTATTTACATATTGCTTATCCAGCAACAAAAATAAAATCAACATTCAGTGAACAGTTCAGATTATGAATAAATGGAAACACCAACCTTCCAGACTAAGATTCCTTTGCTCCGGAGGTACTGTGCTCTCATGTCTACCGTATTTATCCACGAATCACAGACACACTGTACACTAGGGCCACCATACACGCTGATCAAGGTTTTATAAGGTGGAGGTCCAAAATTTTGTCGGGTCAGGCTTATATAGAGCCCCATATAGTATAGTTCCATCATTTGCCTGGATATTTACAATCTCCGGAGGTTCCAGCTCAAGCCTTTTGAATTTTGGAATTGTGAATGGCTGTTCATACAAAGGACTAATGACACTTCCATCAACCAATGAGCAAAGTAAAACTCTGGGGGGAGAACAAAGGGAATCTTGAATATCAACAAAATTCCGCAAATGATGATCAAGCACAACCACATGTTTCCCATTGCCATGGGTCAATCTAACTGGACCTTGGAAATTCTGGTTGCTATCTGATTATAGCTTAGTGCAGTAAAGGTTTGACTCCCACGGTCCATCCACAGTTCCAGTAAAATACACAAGCGCTGCAGCCTCATTCACGCCAGCAATTTGCTCAACCATCCATTCACCTTCAATGATAGGTCCCAAACATGTGCCGTTTGCATCATGCAGATATAAGTGTCTGAAGCCAGTTTTTTCACTAGCCCAAATAAAACCTCCAGAGTATTTTGTTAAACCTTTGTCAAGAGGAGTAAAGCAATCATGTATGCTAATCCATGGGTTTTGTTCTTCCTCCAGTATCACTTTTCTTTCCCGTCTTGATATCAAACTTAAAGATTTTTAGTTTGCAGTGAGACCTACTCAAAACCTGAGCAGTCAGAATATTTCCATGCATCCAATTCACTCTGGCCAAATATTCCTCCTCATTGTCAGGATCTTCTGTTCCACCAAACAGAAGATCCATCCAAGTAATGGGCCCACCATTAGAAGAAACAACTCCAAGTCTAACTTTAACATTAGAAGCCCCCGCAAAAGGATAGGCATGATCTTCTTGTGCCTCTAAACCAACAGAGCTTTTACCTTGGTGCATTATTCTAAAAGGAGGTATCTCTGATGAATCAACTTGCGTGAACACTATAAATTTGCTGTCAAGTGACCACCAATATCCATTTTTTCCGATCCATTTCCTCCTGCAATCAGCATAAATAAAAATTTCAGAAAGAGTTCAATTCCAAATAAAGAGAAAAAGGAATATCTGGTACATTTATCGAATCAATTTGGTTACAACTGAAAATTTATGCTCTGTAGTAGGGTTCAACTTTCCATAAAAACTAGAACTTTATGCAAACATAGGGGCATTAATAGGTATAAATGAAAAAGGAGAAAGGAGATTGGATGAAAGGTTTACCTGAGCAATATATTCTGCAAGGCAATGAGTCTGCCAAATAGCCAAAGGAATAAAAACTTAGGCGCCCATTCCAAAAAATTAAACCACACCGCAATTCAACATTATTCAGTGGAATATTTTACCCCTTTCAAGCTACATATAAGCAGGCAAAAAAATTTAATAGCAACCCAAATTTAGATGGTTCTTATGTAAACATATGAAATCTATCTTCACTCCAATCAACAAAATATAAGTTTAACAAGAGAAATGACAAAAAATATATCCATTTAAAGTTGAATGACTGAAGAAAAAAAATCATAAATTTCCAAGCTTGTTGATACAGTAGCAATTTGAAGCTTACCACAGTTTTACCCTGGGAACCACTTGTGAGCTGTTTCCGTTCATTGGACAA
>CAODLS011219829.1:0-12667 GCA_948243855.1 Flueggea neowawraea
AATACCACATTGAACGAACACATCATTTTCCAAAAATGATAACAAACTTTCAGACAAAATATTTATTACAAAAATATTTAGTATTCAGAAACAATAATTATTTCAAATAAAATATATTCGCTCCGAAATATATATTCAAAAGCCAAAACGTTCATTGCAGAGATCACAATAAATATTGAACTTAATATTTATTTCAGAAACCAAAAACCATTTTAGAGAAAACCGAGTTTCCACAACATAGGTTTTCACGCACATCAGATTTTAGGAATTTCAATTTTTTATTAATTCCAATTTCATGCCAAGTTCAACACAACAAAAATATATAAAGAATTTAGAGGACACAGCCTACGTGTCTAAAGTGCTACCACACTCACTTGGACGCCGAACAATAATCCAGAGCACGATCCACTGGTGAATGAATGGTCTCCTCAGAAACCACGCAGAGCTGGAACAAACAATACATTCACAGATCAGACATGGTACACTGACTGTACTGAAATACAGGCAAATGCATATGCAACCCAAACACTCTAACAACCCCGAAAATTATTTCGGCCCAAAGTCTAACATAAATGTCCAATTATTACACCCCGGTGTAAAATTACAGATCAGTTCCTGAACTTTTCAAAATTACCATTTAGTTCCCAAGACGTCAGAAAATTATGACTTAGTCCCCAAACCTTTCAGAATTTCTAAATTAGTTCTCTAAGTAATTTAAAATTATAATTTAATCCCTCAATTTTTTAAAATTACAACTTAACCCTAAGTTCTTCAAAATTATAATTCTGCCACTATACACGATATTAGGTCCCTAAATGCCAAATATCAAGTTCAGTCCTCAAAATGCTCAGAATCTGGCAAACTTTGTTTTAGTCCTTTCGTTACAAAAAAATACCAAATGGTCCCTAATCCTGAACCAAGAATGACCCAATGTTTTCAACCATACAATTCAACTCAAAATCACCTAAGGAGTCCAAATCTAACCTCGGTTCATCCAAAAACCGAGTTAAACGTTCAAAACCAATTCGGACCGAATTACCCTTTTCATAAAAAATACTCCAGTATTCCATTTCTAACTTAGATTCATGTTCTTCCAACTCTCCCCATCAAAACCCCACAAAAATCCATCCGAAAACCATCAAAAATCACTCCCAAAAATGCATATTTAGATCCGATCGAAACCCTTTAATTTTAATGAAAATAACAAATAAAAGAGGAGAGAGAGAAAGACGTACCTCGGTTAGCTCGTCCGACCGACGAGGAAGAGAGAGAGATGGGAGAGAGAGTCAGATTGTGAGAGAAAGAGTCAGATCGTGAGAGAGAGAGTCGGGAGAGAATGTGGTGTTGTGAGGAAGAAAAAAAGAAAAAAAAAACGCAGAAGAGAAGAAAAAGGATTTGGCTGCTGGGTTTGACTCAAAACGGCGTTGTTTTTGCTTGCTCAAAATGACGTCGTTTTGTTTACTGAAAAATCGGCTCCTGCAGATGCAGACGACAGATCGTCTGGTGACTCGAAAACGATATGTCGTTTCATCTCCAAAACGAACGACACGTCGTTTACGACACACGGACGACATCGCATACAAAAAGCCAGACGACATGCAGTTTGATTCACATGCTGAACGACCTGTAGTTCACCCTCCCATTTTCTTTTCTTTCAATTTTCTTTCTTTTTCCAATTCCAACCAATTTTCACCCAATTTAACTCCCCAATACACTTCAAAAATCCTATTAACACCAACAAAATTTTAACACTCCAAAATATCATTAATTAATTTAATGATATTTCAAACTAAAATTAATCCTTCAAAAATAATTAATTCGAAAAAATTTTCAAAGGAAAATTTACCTAAAAAATGGTCGGAAAAAAAAATCAAGTTATTACATATATATTCTCTATTGGCAGTAGACCACGTATATATTCTCTAGTGGCAATAAACTGCATATATATTCTCTAGTGATAGTAGACCATGCATATATTCTCTGACGGTAGTAGTCCACGTATATGCCTTAGTAGCTAATGCTCTCAAGACATTTTTTTCCCTTTAATGAGAACCGAAAAGTGTAAAATTTAGTTGTGAGTTTCTTCTATGGAAAGCAATAAACTTAGCTTGTTCCAATTTACAGGTTGGGCTAAAAAATGTAAAACTATATTCCTTTCCTTTCAACAGGAACGAAGAAGTATAAAATTTAGCATACTGAAATATGCTAAATACATAATTGTTATATTGAAAATATGTTAAATGATGTCGAAAGTAAAATATTTACTTTAAACATTCAAAGGTACACGGACTATGATTTTGATTAACTGTTCACGTTTACCAAGGGTTTATTATTTTTGTTTTTAAACTCAACTGTGTTGTTAATTAATATCTACATGCATCTTCTAAAGCTATTTCAAAGGGGGTTGATGACAAATTTTTTGTTTGTTGAGTAAGTATGCAATTCAACTGTTTTATTAAATCATTGTCCTTTGAAATGATTCTCTTTTCTTCATCATATTCTCTATAATCAAAGTCTTAAGTGATCAGGTTTTACAGACAAAGGTGGTCACTCCTGGGGACCTAACTGTTGTATAGGTTATAATAATAAGTTCCATATATAGATTGGTCACTTTAACTTTCACTTGTCAGGTTTCTTAAGCATTAATTTTCTATCTCTTTGAAGAACACTGCTCATCTCTCTGAAACCCTATCTATGCTTACAAAATATTTTGCCAGCCTTTGTCTGTTATTTGCTATAGAGTGAAAATGTGAAATGATATATTCTCGACTTTCATGCAATTGGTCCAGGGTATTCATTTGTTATTTTCTTACTTTTTAGATTTTTTTATATTTTTATATAAAAAAATAAAACTGAATTTGATTTAGCATCTCAGCAAAAACAAGTCTTGATGTGTGACATGACTAATAATCCAATAAATAATAGTACAAATAATTGATTGAAATTAGCATGGCATACTCACATTCTCCCTTTTCTTTATTTTTATTTTGAATTTTGTAGATTTATGTTACAATGTTAAAGTAATGAGATATAATGATAAAAATGTGGCACAAGTTTTTAAACCCTTTCCCTTTCTCTAGATCATCATTATAAAGTAGCGGGGGAAGAAGGAGGTTTCAATTGAATTGCACTCAAGAATTTGGGTGAAGAGTGTGGTTTGATGAAGAGATGAGTGTTCTATTTAGGTGTACGGTGAAGGGTAGTGGAGTAAGCATTTAACAATGTCAGGTCAGGCCAAATATAGTAGTAGGTCAAATTGATTTATTTGCCCTAAGCTTAACTTTATCTCCAATCCCCACATCAAAAATAAAAGTACCTCCCGTAAATTTAACATTTCTATGACACACCCTTTTTGCTTTTAACCTAATTTTGACTACCTATTGATATCAATATCAATGCAACTTTTTTTTTATCAAAATTAATACAAATTATATGTATATCAATATAACTTTAAGATACTTTTTTTAGAAAAAATAGTTCGTCCATGACTGGTTAAACTAAATCCAATTCTATCAAGGTGCCACCGTAACTATAGATCGATTCAATTGACAATCCCAATTGAGTAACTAAATGAGATAAACTTATTATCTGTGTAGAACGGTCCAAGTAACTCCTACATATAAAGTGCCATTTAAATCCTAGTTAGTGTTAGCCATTCCACTTACTACGTAACACACCCAATCCTAGTTAGTTTTAGCCTCTATGGACAAGGAAGAGGATTTTGTCCTCTTCATCCTCATCAAGAATCTTGTTTCAATCTATATGTATTATTCAGATTGCCAATGAGTTGAATACTCTCATTCTATAACATTTGTAATTTTCTATATGATCCCCTAGACAAGCTCCTCGTCCTTCAAATATACAATCCTAAATCCGTTTAGAAAAACAGCAATGCGCTGCATAGGTTTCTTTCGGATTACTCATTTCCTTTTAGTTGGTCACATCAAAATTTTCTTATTTTTTCCTTTTGCAATCTGATTTCGTCATTATGAAACCTGTTTCTGTCTTCCTCTTTGTATGGTAAAGAGATGGGGTATTTTTCAAGTTAGGGAGAAGAAACACACATAAAAATAGAACACAAGAAGAGCACAAGCAATGATGATGAATTGGAGAGTTTGGAAAGAAAGTGAATTACCTTTCTTAACTCCTTATTTCTCTGTGAGGGGAAAAAACACCTACTTATCCCAAATGTCAACCAAACCAGAGTTGGTGGGGATGAACATTGTCAGTAAGCACATTACTCTTCACACTAACCCAATTGTGTTTTCTTGTTTGGTACCATCACAACTGTTATATTGAAAATCACTCCATCTAAGCTTTTTCTCCCTTCCAAAGTCCTCTCATTATACCACTCCTTAATCTCAGTAATATATGCTTTATAGAGAGAATGACTTTTTTAATTGTTTGTTTCTGGTTGATCGGGAAAGATGTGCTGTAATATATATCATGAAATCCCAAGTAAACAATCATTAAGAAAAAAAGAGCAAGAAAAAAACCGAGAACATGTAAAAAACAAAAGAAAACAAAAAATGGAAATGAGTTTGTGATCAGATATGCAAATGCTGGTGTTGGTGGGCATTGCATTCAACATAGCATGCATATTGTGGTGCAAGGAAGCAGAGATGGGGGCCACACTGTTTTTTTTTCTTTTAATTTATAAAAATTAAGATATATAGCAAATTAAATAAGCAAAGTTAAAATTAAAGGCTGCAAGAGAATCAATGGAAATGGAAATCAAAGTCTTTTTCTCGTCTTGTCACAATCCACTACTCTTCTCTCCGCATTTCTCTCTCTTTCTGTGTCAAAAGTTTTATTTGCACTCTATTCCTTCCTACGCATGTGACTCTCCTAAACCTTACCTGAAACAGTATCACTACGTTAAGCCTTTTCGTCTCCATCCCGTTTATCCCGTCTCCTCTTTCCCCTTCCGTTGATACATGATTTTCTCTTTGGTTAACATAATCATTCATTCACTCAAAATCCAAAATAAAACTCCTCTGGGAACCATAGTTAGGGTTAGATAATACATTAACTCATTAGATTTGAGGAATCCCATATTACAACTATTTATTTTGAGTTTCCTTTCAATTTGTATGCCTATCATGCGTTGAATTATACTATGTTCACCTGATATGTCTATTCGATGTAACTCATGTTATGTATTGAAATAGTTCTATGAATCACTACCGTAGGTGATAGTGGAATTATTAGGCGTGATTTCATCATGCTAATTAAAGAATCTTGGTTCGAATTCTGAAAGATGCATTAGAAAATCTGAAAATATTCTACCTTGGTCAAACTGGTTGGATGTCCCAGTGGTTGATGCAATAGTGATAAGGCTTTGTTACTGTCAAACTCAACTCAATTGTGACTCTTTAAACATTCAATATGTCGGAGGAGGGTCTTCTGTATGGTGATAAAATAGCTTGCTATTATTGGTCACCTCCTCTCTCTCTCTTTTTCAGGCAAAATAAGAAATAATGTCAACAATTTTACATTAAACAAATATATTTACAAGTATGCAATAATTCTTCTCGAAATGCGTTTTGGATCGATTTGTTAGCCTCAATTTTAAACCTAACAACCAGTAAATAGGGTAGCAACAAAGTCAATCCTAGAAAATTGACCATCGAAAGAAAAATTGCCACAAAAATCATGACCAAATTTCTCCACCATTACAGAATATATACCTCTAAGGATCTCATGTGATTCGCTTAATTTTAACCTTACACTCAAACTTGGAGAACAAATGAATCATCCCTGGAGATAAATTGATACGCACCTGGTGATCAGGTAAGAGAATCGCACTTCGGAAACTTTAAATCGAAAGGTGCTGCAACAAAACAAATTAATATCTGAGATTTTTGAAGAATAAGACTGAAAAAAAAAAACTAGTTCATAGCGCGCGCACACACATACGAAAAATTGATAAATCTTGTACGTGTTCAATTAGAGAAATAAAAAATAAATTGTAAGAATTTTATTGGTTTTGCATTGCAATCTAAACTTCGGTTGGCAATTCTTATTATTTTTTCCCTCGCAATGCTTTAACTACTTAATCAAAGTGCAAACTGCAATCTACCAATAATAATTGAATTAAATTTGTATGAATTAATAATGTTAGAGCAAGGACATTATAAATTGTATGTGTCTTTTGTATGTTTCTGAGTTTTAGCGGTTTCGTAACCGCTGAGAGTGATGATGGGATACTCTCTCTAAGCTCTCTGAGAATGTCAGCGACGTCCTCTCAAAATCAGATGTCCCTCCTTCTGGTTGGCCAGGTTTCTTTGCCACTCTCCGATACTCACTCCTCATTACGCTTCCACGTTATTAACAAACCCTATTCACTTCCTCACTCACTACTTGTTTTCCTTTATTCACGAAGAATTGAAACCTCAACCTTTTAAGTCTGCTCTAGTACTGACAAATTATAATCTCATTGCTTAATTCATTAATATATTTATTTCCTGTAAAATAATTTAGGTTGCACAGCAATTAATCTACCAGTTTAATTTAAAAAAGTAAAATGGGTTTGGAAACAGTGCTGCGGTCGAATGAGAGTAAAATGTAGTCGATAACCCGAGTAGTGATCAAACCCTGAGTAAAATTGCATCGAGTCAAAGTTTTGACTGGGTTCGTGACATAAAGTTTGTAATTTTATTTAAAGTTGATTTGACTAATTTTTCTAATTAAATAATTCATTATTTGGCAATTTTTTTCTACTAAAACTTATGTTTTACTATTCATTGTCGATTACTTTCGGAAAGAAAGAAAGAAAGTATTCTTTATTTATTCATTGTGTTAATGATATAAAGAATGACTAGACGATTTGACAAATGACGGGGGGCCGATTCATGAAAGTCATCACCGGAAGCCGTGAGCTTTATCGTTTTCCTTTCAGGACTTATTCATTCCATTGAATAGCAAATTGTTGACGATATTCTTTTTTTTTTTGGATAAATTAACTCTAAGAGGAGATTAAACTCATAACGGACTCGTTTATAATAATTAATAAAAATAAATAGTAAAAAAATAAATACATTATATGTATTTTAATAAAATTAATTATACATAATATATTATATGTTGTTCATGTCAAACGAGCCCAACATCTTAGGCACTAAAGAGAACTTTAGTGCCACCAGATTATTAACCTATACATTGGAAACTAATTGCAATGTTTAATGAATTGATTTATTCAATAGATTTAAAATAATGATAATATAATATAACGGTTAATTAATCGGAAATTAATGTTTAATTCATTTTATTAACGCTTTAACTAAGTATGGCAACAATTCCAACTTCAAATCTGTCATAGCATTTTTTATTTTTGGGAAAATCTGTGATAGCGCAAGGGTTTGTTTGGCATCTAACATGTTATCAACACATAATATTTAGTTTGTTTTCCCTCAAAAATCATCTTACTGTATTTTTGATCTTACTGTTGGCAAACAATGTAGAAGAACTTTAAGCACTCATCGAAATTTTGCGATTTAAGCACTCCTTAGCGCAAAAGAAAAGAACTTTAAGCACTCAGGGGGAGAAGACGTGTGTATCAAACTGTGGGGATTAGACGATGAATAAAAGGAAGACACCATATATAGCAAATTAGCAATAATCTCTCCCACATCAATGGTAGTCAAACAAGAAAAGTATTTTTGTAGAGATGGAGAAGGAAAAGGGAGATGGGTCCATTTTAGCAGTTCAATTATTAGAGCCATTACAGATTTCAGTAGGTGATAATAATTTTGACGTCTAATCGATTGGACTGCTGGATCACTGTTATTTCTAAGGAATTGTTTCATCAATGGAAAACATCGGTCACAAGCAAGCCAATTGAGCTCTCTAATTGGTTTTATAAAAACAAATCGTTTGCTTAGGAACCCAAATATCTAGAGTGGTCCTTAATTATAACAATATTAACTAATTAACTTTGATTACAGCCCGTGAAAGCACATGTGTAAAGCACAAGTTTTTGATATTTTTTTCTCTTGTTAGTAGTTTTTTTTTTTTTTGCCAAAAGTCATTTTAGAAATAAAACATTAAATTTGTTACTTGTAAACAAGTTTTTTTATGCAAATTTGAACTAACGATACGTTGTTGGTTCTCTTATTATTAGACTTGACATGTTATTTTCTATTATGAAATTTCATTCATAAGGCAATTAATTTTGTATTTTTCTTATTTTGAAAAATATACAATTCCATATTTTATGTTAAGATATGCATATATATCTTAAAAACAGTTGAGATATAACTAAGATAAAAGTCTATTGAGTAATCCTTTGGTGGGTTCCTACTTTTGTTAACAAACATTTGGGAATAATGGAAATGTTGAAATTCTTTTATTCCAACCTCAGAGCATCTCCTATGAGGGTCTAATTCGAAGTTTATTGGACTCTCTTTTTACTGGATCACCATTGGGAATAGTCTCGTATCCTGAGACAATTCAATTTGTCTTAAATCGTTCTAACCTTTTTTTTACAACAGCTTTTTTAATGAAGAAAGAGATAAGAAAAAAGAGGTTTAATGAAAAAAAGAGTGATAATAAGTCTCATTATAGAATCTAATGATAATTTAAACCATTAGAGAGAAATTATTTAGTGAAAAAAATTAATAAAATGCTAATGTAGCATTGAATCAGACTCAAAAGGGTCAAAACCATTGAAGATGCCCTTCGAAAGAATTAGTAAAAGCTAAATTAGTGACAAATCACCACTACTCATTTTGAGGACAAAGTTATAATGATTTATTTGTTGATGAAAAATAATATAAGTTAAACTAATTAATTTCAAGAAAAATAATTATAATTTTATTTTTTTTATCTTTAAGCATCTCCAATGCTCTATCTAAAAAATGGAAGACTCTCTATAATCTAAAAATAAAATAAAGAGTTATTTTTGTTTCTAGTTGGTCATATTTCACTGTTATATTATTTGCCATTAATAAGGTTATAATTCTCTTAGTTGAAAAAACAATAAGAGAAGAGAAATGCAAAGTAAATAAGGGAAAATAACAAGAATTAATTATTTTATGGGACCTAACAAAATAAACATTAACAGCTTGTTTAGATCTCCCATTAAACAATGGAAGAGAGAAGAAATTAAATTTTCCTCCTTTTCTTTGTTGTCTTAACACAATTATGAAGGACATTAGATTTCTCTCTTAACTCAAAAGACTATTTTACCAACTATTTGATTCATTAATTGTTATAATAGAGGACAAAAATGTAACTTCATCCTCATCTCTTTCGAATTCTCTCCAATTTAAAAAGAAATAGCACATGGATGAATTCCACCCAATTCTCTTCACAATTTAGGATATTGTATTCTTGACCAATTTGAAGAGAATAATTTGTAAGTAGTATTAAATACAGTAAATATTACTAAATCGTTTGAATAAAATTAATTAATACATCTTATTTTAACAAAAAAAAGCATAAAAAATATATATAATAAAGCAACTAAAAACCGAAAGTGCCACAAATATAGAGATGTTGATAGAGCTTTCCCCATCTTGTATACATCATAGGACCCTCTGTCTTGTGTTGTGTTGGGTGGTGTTTTTGTGGGTGTGTGTCTCCTGCAGGGTTGGTAAGATGGGAGGGGCGTGTGCCCACGCTCCCACCATTGAGAGTGCCCTAGTCAACTTCACCCCTTATCTGGTCCTCATTGTTCTCTCGCTTCCACGGACAAAGTATACATAAATGCATGCTGACGCGAGACGCGCGTCATTTGTGTCGGAACTCAGAAGCACGTTGTCTTAAATGCCGGCAACCCTTTTTCTATTTATTTTTTATTCGTCTTGCTCTCTCCCACTAATCAACAGAACTTTTATTTTCTATCCAAATTCATTTATATTTCTCAAGAAATTTGCATTTTTTTATTATTTTATACTTTCTTCTTCACCTACATTAGTTAATTCTTTTTGCTTAATTATTGAAATTCGGGGATAAATTAGATAATTTTTTAATTCATCAAAAAAATTACATAATTTTTTGGTATGAATGATACTAAACGAGTTTTAACTTTTTAGCTTCAGCGTGCTAATAAACAAGTGTGAAAATTCATGGAATTTTGGGCCATTTGCTTAATATGTTGAACTAACTCATATTTTAATTTGTTTAAGTTACTCATAAGGCTAAACGAGCTATTTACAAATTTGCTCATAAGCTTAGTGTTATTTCGTGATCAATTTTTTTATAAACATTAAAAATGTAAATTGAAGTAAAATCTAAAATTTTTAATATTCGAGTTTTGTTTACAAAATTAACTAGTTTAGTTTTTCATGACTCAAACTTGTTTCCAAAGCTTTAAATTAAGGTCGAACTTTTTTTATTAATTAATCGAGTTGAACACCAACAAGCTCTTGTGATGCTAAATAACTACTCAAGAGTAGACGCGTGAAACTTAGACGCACCATAATTTAAAAAGATATTGTTGATATTATAGTAAATTTCTTTATCAAGATTGAAGTCAAAGCCTTACAGGAAGTGATATAAGCCAAAGAAAGACGAATTTATGAAGGAAAAATAGTTGTTGGACAGACACGGGGAGCTACACGGGCGTGAGATTGACCGTGTGATGCACTGAGCCAGAAGAGACAATAATTGGGAGGACATGACCTTGGTCACGACCGTGTCCGTGCCCGTGTATTGACTTGACGGGTTTTTTGGGCTACACGGACACGAAGGAATAACCGTGTCTCGCGAAGCCTTGTCCGTGTCTTTACTTCACTGACCATGTAACGAATTCTGACAGGATTTAGGGTTTCAATTAGGGTTTTCCTGATTGGTTTTAACTTGTATTACTTGTTAATTATATAAGGGGGCTTGAGAATGTCTTGGGGTGTCTTTTGGCTAGTTGTAACTCTGAATAATATAATATTTGTGCTCTGCCCGTGGACGTAGATCGGTTATTTATCGAACCACATAAATCCTGTGTTCTTGTGTGATTGCTATTTGTTATTCCGTGTTTTCTTCTATCGCCTGATTTCCTGACAAGTGGTACTAGAACCACAGTTGTTTGTTCAGAAACTTCTGGGTTCGTTCTGCAGAAAGAAGATGTCTTCGTATAAATTCGATGTTAAGAAATTCAATGGTTCGAATGATTTCACGTTGTGGGAACTGAAGATGAAGGCGATTCTGCTTCAACAGAAGTGTGAGGAGGCGATTGAAGGTGAAGAGAAATTACTGGTAGAACTGATAGCGGCGCAGAAAGCGGAAGCTGTGAAGAGAGCGCATAGTGTAATTCTATTGAGTCTGGCGAATGAAGTCTTGAGGGAGGTAGCTGATGAAATTACTATAGCAGACTGGTAGCAGAAGCTTGAAAGTAGGTATCAGAAGATATCTCTATCGAACAAGCTTGATCAAAAAAGGCGATTGCATACATTGAGGATGTTAGAAGGCATGCAGGTAAACAAACATCTTGATAAATTTAATATGATTGTATTAGATTTGAAAAGTGCTGGTGTTGACATTGATGATGAGGATCAAGCTATGTTTCTGTTGCATTCGTTGCCTGATTCATATGAGAGTTTTGTTGATACTATCATATATGGTAGAGATGAAATTTCTGTTAATGATGTGAATGATGATTTGTTGTCTAAAGAACTAAAGAGGTTAACTTCTAGTTCGGGTGGAGACATAGTGGAGTTCGGGTTAACCGTGAGTAGGGGCAATAGAATGGGCAAAAATAATGGTTTGATGTGTTCTCACTGTAACGAGATTGGGCACGTGAAAAAGAATTGTCCACATTGGAGAAACGGGGGAAAATCAAGTGCAACAGTTGTTCAGAATAATTCTGTGGGATTTCAGGATAATTCTGATGAGGGGGAAAGTAGTGAAGTGTTGATTGTTTCTGCAAGTAGATCTGAAGATAGCTGAGTTATTGACACTGGTGCAGCTTATCACATGACTTTTTCTAGGAAACTGTTTGATTCTTTTAAAGAATGGAAATGCAGTGTTAAATTGGGAGATAGTGAGAAGCTGAGTGTTAAAGGCAGTGGTTCTTTGAAGATTAGGATGCATGATGAGAAGGTCAGAAAATTTGATGCTTGGTATGTCCCTAGGTTACGAAGGAACTTGATTTCTGTTGGTGCTTTGTCGAAGCAAGGTTATAATTTCTCAAGAAGAGGTGGAAGAATTCGAGTGTGCAAGGGATCTTCGGTTGTGATGAAGGGTAAATTACAGAATGACATTTACTGTCACATCTTCAACCTCATTGCATATATCATTGTTCATATTCATGATAGCTCATTATATGCATTTACATATATTGGCATTATTTGCAAATATTACATTGAAAAAAAGAAGAAGAGAGAATGAAATAAAAATGATGCTAATAGAAATAGTACGATTAGAGTATTAAACGGTAAGTCGATAATGCATATAAATACGATAAGTGATATTACAAGTACAATGGGATCATAATATAATTTTTGTAAAATTTTATTAAATAGATTAAAAGCAAAGGTTTAAGAATTTAAATGATAGAAGATGTTGCATGAAGGAGTTGACATAAGGTTGAAATTGAATATAATGTAAGTTTAAGGACTAAATTGAAAAGTAAAGAAATTGAACCAATAAAAACAATCTAAACCGACCTAACTCTGCTTGGATCATATAAATACCTTAAAAAAATCCCATTCTGTTCAGAACCTTCACA
>CAODLS011220037.1:0-27498 GCA_948243855.1 Flueggea neowawraea
ATAGTATCATTCATGTTCTGTAAGTCAGAATCGTCAAACAATTTCACAGCAGAAACCTCTTCTTCAAGCATCACTCCGAACGCACTATCCTCTTCCTCCACTTCTCTCTGTTTCAAAACATGCAATCGCATTCAAAATAGAAAAAAATAATAAACCTTAGACATTGTCAATATTCACAACTCTGCCACTTCCAGCAACAGTGGCAATGTCGTTCAGAGAAAACATCAGAGAGTTTCTAATACACTGCGCAGAGAGAGAAGGCTACTGCGTCGGAGTGACCAGCAACGACGCCATTTTGTGCACGTTACTTGTCAGTGAAACAAGCAGCGTCATTTTCCCTCTCTTCTCCGTCGAAGAGTCTGTCTCCGACGACTCCCTCCACCGTCCTTGCCTCTCCTGCAGATTCTCCGGTTCGTTCTATTCTTAAACATCACTGTTATGTTTTTTTACTTTTTTGAGAATTTTCGAATTAATTATTTTCTGAATTGTTGAATGAAGGATGGAGTAATCATTTTGTGTCGAAACGGAACTATCATTTGATAATACCGGCGGAAGAGAAGTGGAATAAACCGTTGAGTAAAAACGCAGTGTTAATTCAAACTCATCTCCTTCACGGCGTCGTTCATTGCAATGGCTACGGTCATTTGTTCACCGTTAATGGCGTCGAAAACAGTTCCAAGTTTCTCCGGGGTGAAGAGCTCATGAATCTCTGGGATCACCTCTGCTCTGTTCTCCAGACCCGGTAGTTACTTCAACTCAGAACCATATTGTGAAGTAAAATAAATAAAGCAATTTAGCAATTTAAAAATGACAAGTATATTTTCGATAAATCACATCGATCATCGTAATTTGTGTGAAATTTACTTGTTTTATGTATGTTTCAGTAAAATTTCGGTGCGTGATGTGGCAAAGAAGGGGACAATGGAGCTGAGGTTGGTTCATGGAGTTGCATATGGTCGCTCCTGGTTTGGGAAGTGAAATTACGAGTTCAGCCATGGGAGTTTTGGGGTTACAAAGCAGAAATACGAGAGAGCAATTGAAGTGTTAAGCTCGTTAGAGCTTGCTAAAATTGTTGATGATTTTAAGAACTCTGCTAAGAAGAAGTTTATTCGAGAGATTGTTGTAATTTATAGAGGTGTTAGCGAGACCCAGTTGGTTACTGTTGGTGATTTGATTCGTTTCATGCTTGCTTTCAAGTCCAAATACCCGATTCCGAGGGAAGCTGCATTGGCATTGGCCTCGCTTTCTGTGAATTCTTCACCGAGAATAGTCCGTGTTGCCAAAAGGCCATTACATGGTCATGAAGACGATAATGGTTCATTTGGTTGCAATCAGGGGAATGGTGATGTGATCAGGAGTCCTAATTGCTGCAACTCGGTTGCTTCATTTGTCAGTAAGTTGGATGGTAGGTGGCCTGCAAGAAGATTGTAGAGTGCCGTGAAACTGATTATTAAGGTTTTGGAAGATCATGGAGCTGCAATGTGTCGCCAGGACTTGCGAAATGCTGTCAGGAAACACATTGGTGATACTGGTTTGATTGATTTTGCTGTAAAAAATGTTGATGGAGTAATCCTGGGCAATCGAATGATTCTTCTTAAAATCAACCCAATCACTAAACTGAGAGAATTTTCACTTCAGGATGTTCCTAATGGAGCAAATTCTGGAAAGAAATTAGACTCACATTCCAACATCACTTGTAAACCAGGAGAAGATGTTCAAGAGGACCTGCTGTTCTTATACAAGAATGTTTTGCTGGGCTACCCTGATTCTCACCCTGTTGGCATAGCTACAAGGGCAATTTTGAACAGCAAGCAGCTTGTCAAGAACAAAAAGTAATCACACACATCAAGAATATTTTATGTAATCCATTACTTAAAAGCTTTGTGACATTCATTGTTTAGGTTACTATGACTGCATAAATGAATGAATGCCATAAGAGAGAACTGGGGATAGTCTGAATATTCAGCTCTATGGATCGAGTAAGGTTATGATGCATTAAAGAGGTTGAGAGAATGAAATATTGATCCTAAGAATTTTAAACATAGTACAGTAATTCAAGTCATTCGAGGCAGAAATATCAAACTAAGGATAACTAATTGGTGAATCAATTACAGGAATTAACTTAGTGTACTTCGTGCCATGTTTTATTGTGATTAGCATGCTGAAATGCCTTGTGCCAAGAAAAACTTCTCAAGCATTTGATGAATTAGGAATATTTTCATGAGTAGGAATGCGAATCTTAAGATTCCTACTTACTAAATTATTATCTTAGGCTACAACATTAGTGGACTCACTCCTTAAGCTATGATGATAACTTCGATTGGAATGCTAGTACTTTCTTGTAGGAAGTTCTGGAATCCTGTGATGTTCTCATGGCGATAATATGTACAAACTCCTAAATTTGTTAAGCATGTCAGGAAGCTGAAAAGCTGTTTAAGATTGAAGACGACTCAAGTAAAACGCCAATCTCCTTTGCAAAATGCTGCTAAAAAATCGTGTAGCATCAAAATGCGGTGACTGGAGGACTCTGGAATTGGAAATTCCAGTCCTACTGAAAGGTCAAAATCTGCTAAGAAAGGCTTTTAGATGATTTTTTTTTCTCTCTTCATGTTATTGTTAAAATTTGTTCTGATCAAGATGAAGATTATTGTTTCAAAACCAGAAGATCCTCAAATTCAAAAGTACATAATCTCCTATTGTCTCGTAAGATCATAGTAGGGGATGAGTGAGGTGTCTTCGGAAATTGTACAAAGAAAAATAGAAGAAAAAAGAAAGTAGTAGGTGTAGTATGAAACAGGATACAAGCAAATAGAGTGTTTATATTTTTTAAAAAACTCGTGTTGCGGAGAGTTTCTTAACGAAACGAAAATGAAGAGTTGAGAGTGACAAATGGTGAAGAGTTGGCGGCGGAGAAGGACGATGAAGAGGAGCGGATGCTGAGATAGTGTCTGGGAAGAGGGTTTGTTTTTTCGGCGGAGAAGGACGGTTTGTGAGTTGTGACGACTGTGTGTGTGTTTGAGAGAGAAACGGAAAACCTGAGTCTGAGTGGCTTTTTTTTCCCCCGGTTTGTGCCTTGTAGGTTTGGAGTGAAGTGCTTTGTTTTTTTAGCTTCTAAGTTATAGTTTTGGATGAAATTACTTAGTTTGGACACCATATTTAACAAATTAACAATATGTACACTATTTTGTTAAATGAATAAAAAGTCAGATGTGTATACAAAAAATATAGTTTATAAATATTAAATATTTTTGTAGATAAGTTATTATTATACTTTGAATATTAATTGAAAGATTTAATTGATTAAGAGTTTTAATTTAAAAATTAGGAATTGGGGGTTACAGTATAAAGTTTAGCATATAAGGTTTAGAGTATAGTTTATAGATATTATTTCAAGTCTTTAATTAATGTTCGAAATCACATTATTTTGAAAAAATAATAACATTTATTTGGTTTACTTGAAATTAATAAAGTTATATTTTGAGTAGTAAATGAGTTACGAGTAGTTTAATCGAAATAGTTTAGTAGATTAGCATATCGAATTGATATAAATATAAAGTATGAGGTTTTTAATCATAAAAAAGTAGACTAAAAAAATTAAATCTAGTAACAGAATATTGGTACTAGTAAAGTAGAATCATATGATCGAATAAATTTTCAAACCACAAGTGAAGGCATTTTGTTCAAACTTGCAAGGTAAACTGATATATCCTGAACGACTTATTGGGAACGAATGTTCATGACCCAGGAGTTTGAACACGGCAATCATGAATCATGAGGAAACTAAAACATATTCTTTATTAAGGTACTAAGAAATGGCGAGTGATGGAGACATGGCTGTCGCAAACCAAGTTGATAGCACCCATCACTGCATCACCATATTTAAAAACAGAACCATAGGCTCTCCTTTCCCATCCACCAACTACCAAACTTTTGTTAAAAACATTGAATTGGGATTTTTTTAGTTTTTATGTTACTGAAGGAAAATCTTTCGTTTTGTCTGAAGAGTTCTATATAAACCATTAGCAAAGACACAATTATCACAGCATCCGGTTCAAGTTTTTGCTTGCATATATTTTCTTTTTGGTTAATTTTTAGCAGTTCCCTCAACGAATAAGACAAAATGAAGATCACAATAAAAGAATCTAGCACCATACGTCCAGCAGAAGATACACCTAGCGGAAGCATATGGCTATCTAACTTGAACCTGATCCAAGAAAACTTTCATCTTCCTGTAGTTTATATGTACAAACCAGACAGTAGTTCTAATTTCTTTGACGCCAAGCTACTCAAGGAGGCTCTCAGCAAAGTTCTTGTTATGTTTTATCCAATTGCAGGCAGATTCAGAAGAGACAAGCACGGCCGACTTGAGATCAATAGCAATGGTGAGGGAGTTCTATTCGTAGAGGCCGAAACAGATTCTGCCATGACTGATTTTGATAATTTTACACCAGTTTCGAAATGTAGGCTATTGGTCTCAAAAGTTGATTACTCACGTGGCATCTCTTCATATCCTCTCCTCCTCTTACAGGTATACCATGCATGTATGTTAAGAACTTCCGTATAATTTAAAGACCAGTGTTTTTGCACCGTTTTTTTTTTTTCAAATTAATAAAGTGATCATTGAATTAATTAAACTAATTGTTAGTGGCTAATTAGTGGGCAGTGGCATATAAAAAATAGATAATTAATGTGCTAATGAAAAATTCTTACCTTCTTAGAGAATCTCTTCCTTAAGAAGGGTGAAGGAAATGTCTAATAAACTATGCATGATTCATGAGACTATAATTCAAGGACAAATTCTTAATTTAACTAAACGATGGCTGCAGGTAACAAAATTCTCTTGTGGTGGAGTTTGCTTGGGACTTGCATGGCACCATCAAGTTGTGGATGGTCAAAGAATTACACATTTTATAAATCTATGGTCTGACATTGCTCGTGGCAACTCAAATATAATCCAACCAGTTCATAAGGGCGGGTTCTTCGAGCACGAGACCCACCAAACCCAAAATTCAACCACATTGAGTATGATGCAACCCTTAAATTCAGCATCTGAACCCAAGGGGATCCTGAACTCATTTCAGCTGCAATTCTTAAACTCCCAATTGATCTTATAAATGCCCTCAAAGCCAAAGTGAACGATGAGGAGAATAATGTTAGGTATAGCACCTTCGAGATCGTGGCTGCTCACATATGGCGTTGCACCAGCAAGTCAAGAAATTTGTCAAATGATCAAAGAAATATGTTGATGATCCCGGTTGATGGTCGGTATAGATTCAACCCACCACTTCCTACGGGTAAGCATATGTAGTCGGACAGGTATTGATATGTGCATGGGTTGAGATTAAGCAAAAAAAAGAAAACTAACACCTTAATAATTTTATTCAGAGGACATTAACACGTTAATTATTTACTTATCAAAAAAAAAAAGAAGAAAATTTAACACCTTAATTGAAGAAAACAAAAAGAAAAAAAAATCAATTAGCGTATATTTTGGCCAAGATGATAAATAAATAAGCTTTTGTTTAAAAAGCATTTCTTTCCAACTTCTTTTGGTTTTTTTTTTTGATAAATTCCATTTTCCAACTTCATTTGTTAAATTTTTAGTGTGTTATTTTTTTATATTTAAAGTTGTCATATTTTTGTTGTTTTTATTAATGATATTTAATTGCATTAGTTGCAACACCGAGTGCCGTTTTCTATTGACTAATTTTTTATGTACTAATTCGTTTTCCTTTTTTTCTTTAAATTTCTTTTGAATTATAGGTTACTTTGGAAATGTAATCTTTCATGCAACGCCAACTGTTTTAACTAGCGAACTGGTTTCAGAATCACTAATAAGAACGTTTCAAAGAAATCACAAATCATTGATGGAGGTAAACAAAGATTATCCAAAATCGGCTATTGATTATATAGAAGAGAAGAACGATTCAGATGAAACCATACAACTTGTAGAAATGTTAACAGTTGGGTTCGACTTCCCATAACATGCACTGATTTTGGATGGGGGAGACCCACAATCATGCGATCTGCAGGTAATTTGGAAGGAATGACAGTTTTGCTGCCAAGTTTCATCGAAGATGAAGATTTATCATTGCTTGTTTGCTTGAAGGACGAGCACATGAAATCTTTGGAACATTTGTTGTATGTGTTGGAATAATATCAGTCTAAAAATCGTACTGTGGAATCTGTTATGATTAAAGAACATGTTGAGATAATTTATTTACTTGAAAAATTATACACAACTTTTGGAAAGTGATGATTCGTGGCGACTCAACTTATATCATCATGCAAGTCAAACCAAATTAGAAGTTTCAACCACCTTAGACACACTACTCAATATTTCAGTTTTATCATTACCAAGTTTACGATGTTATTCCTTCTATAAGGTTTACCTGTTAGAAAGAACTTCAAACAATTAAAAATGAATAACTAAATGAAAATTGGTCGTAAAAGATTAAAAATAACTACACTTAATTAATTAAGATAAATATAATATTCATCATCTATCCCTCCCTCATGTCGTCCTCTCAAGTTCCTCATCTAAACCTTAAACTGTCCAAAACCAATGGCGGAGTCAGGAATTAGAAGAGGTAGAGTTGGCTTTAGAATGGATGATGGTGTAACCTGGGCCTGAAAGCCTATTAGAGCAGTAAAGTTCTATGTGAGACCCGCTCCATAATGATAAACCAAGCCCATATAGGAGGGCCCATTTCTCACAAGGCTTCTAAAAAAGAAGCACGTTCATTTTGTGGATCTTAAAACAGAAAGAGAACAGGTCTTAAAGAGATTTGAAAGACTTGATATTACGACATTCAAATTTGAAAGGAGATCCTCCCACATCTGATCAAGTCCATTGCGCACTCTATAAATAGAACCCATCTACTTCAGATAGAGGTACGTTTTCACTGCTTAAAAAATTCCCAAAACTCTACCAAAATAGTCTATTGACTTAGGCATCGGAGTGCAATGGAGGGATCAACCATCGACCTCTGATTTTGTTTATTTTGCAGATTCACGTAAAGATTTGAAGACCGTTCGACTTAATTGTTGTTGCTTGACTTAATTGTTGTTCTCATGCAACAACAATTGGCGCCATCTGTAGGGATGCAAACAAAAGGTCATGTTCTCCATTTATTCATCTTTATCAATGATTTCCTCGAGAAAATACGATAACCACAAGAATGGGAGTGCAACCAATATCACAGGTGGCCGGTCACCGTGAGGATGAAGGTCAAGACGTTCAAAGTCCTTTAAACCCTCGAGGTGCAAGTACATCAAGGGCGGCAGAGGCCATAATCCCGTTTGAGGTGCAGGCCTTGAAGCATGAGAATTAGGAGAACATGAGGATGATCCAAGAGTTAGTGTCGGCTTTCAAAACTGCTGCCCCCCAGATGACTCTTCCTCAAGGTGTGAACACCTACGCTGCAAGTGAGAGACCAAACACACCTGAGGGGAATCCCATTTGCGAATCCCTTCCTCGTCGCATGGCGGAGAGGGAGATGCAATTTTCAAATGGACAACTTGAAGCGCCCCCAAGAGGAGAAGGAAGGAATCACCACCAAACAAGAAAGGAGAGATACCACGAAGTGGTCGAAATCACATGCAAAGAAGCTCCAAAAGCCCCAACAGAAAACATAGAACTATGTGATCATTCAATGTTCACTTCCAAAGATGTAGGCAACATGGAAAAGATTATGGAAAGATCTTGGCACATAAGAAGCTTGTACCTAATATGGAGGAAGGGCGAGATGTAAAGATCCCCTTCACAAAGGAAATTATGGGGAAGCCACTCCCGTCAAAATTTAAGATGCCTCAACTATCCTCTTTTACTGGGAAGGAAGATCCTTATGAGCACGTCCAGAATTATGAGGCGATCATGCTCTTGCATGGATGGGAGGATGCAATCATATGTTGAGCATTCCCAATTACATTGAAAGATTTCGCTCGTGATTGGTTCAATGAGCTTAAGGAAGCTACCATTTCGTCCTTTAGTCAACTGAAGAAGGAGTTTATTAACACCTTCATAATCAACAGCAAGAGGAATAAAGACCCAACATATTTGTTAAGTGTGAAATAAGGAGAGAAGGAGTCCCTCAGTTGGTATGTGGACAGATTTAGGAATGTAACTTTGGAGATCCATGAATTGCAACCTGGGGTAGCAGTGTCAACCATGTTGCAAGGTACACGATCAGTGCAGTTACAAGAGTTCATATCACTTGACCAGCTAAAAACTTTAGTTGACTTGTTTGTAATGGCAAACAAGTATCTCTCACAGGTGGAGATGATGAAAATTGTGAACTCAAAAGATGAGAAGGAATGCAAAAGAAAGGAACGAGAAGCTTAGGAAGAACCCAACAGAAAGAAGGATATGGGGAATGATTTCAAGGGATCCACAGAGCTGAGATTTGAGAATTTTACCCCCCTCAACGAGTTAAGAGCATCCATCTTAGTAACCATTCAAGACTCTGGATTCATTCGCTTTCCCCAAAAAAACTGATGAAACTATGTGGAGAGATGTAGAGGAATACTGCAGATTACATGATACTTACGGTCACCGAAGGAGAAGTGTGGTGATCTTATGAATCAAATTGAAGCCTTAATCAGAGAAGAAAAACTTGAAAGGTTTCAAGCATGGAAGAACGACAGAAATAACTACTCTTGAAAGGGAAGAATGTATCGTGACCAAAGGTATGATGATCGTCGTGAGCGACGATGCAACAATAGATATAGAGAAGAGGGGTGTGATGGAAGGCCTCAAAATGAAAGAAAAAGGAATGATCGAAGAACTCCCCCGATGGACAATAAACTTGCTCACCCAACCATCAACTCAATCTCTGGAGGAGAAACAATGGCAAGAAGCACCTCATCTTCTAGAAAGGCTTCCAATCACGTTCACTTTGGCAAACCAGGGGGACATCAAGACACCCCATGATGACCCTATGGTGATTTCTGCAGTAGTAGCGAAGTATCCCGTGGAGAGAATTTTGATAGATAATGGAAGTTCAGTAAACTTGATTTACTGGAACTATTTCCAAAAGATGAATCTCACTCCCAATAGATTGAAGAGAGTGACCACTCCACTCTTGCAATAACTTTAGGAAGCGAGTCATATGTGGTGACACGAATGAAAACATAGATGGTTGTGAAGTCAACCTCTTCAGCTTACAACATAATCTTAGGAAGGCCTTTGTTAAATGATATGCGGGTGGTGGTGTCTTCAGCTTATTTATTGATGAAATTTCCAATGTCAAAGGGAGTAAGATAGGTTCATGGAAATCAAAAGAAAGCACGTGTGTGCTATGTAACATCTTTAAAGGAGACGAATAAGGGAAAAGATGAAACACTATCAATTGATGAACAAACACATGATTTTAAGCCTAAGACATGCAATAATTTAGACTTTGTATGGATTGAGCCTTTATCTATAGAGAAGCAAGGGCAGACGCCTAAACCCAAACCAGCTGAAGAGTTGGTAGCTACAAAAGTAGATGAGGTTAATGATGAGAGATTAGTGTATGTTGGAAGTCATCTTCCAAAAGGTGTGAAGAATAAGATTATTCAATGCTTACAGTACAACGCTGACATCTTTGCATAGAGCCCAACTGACATGCCTAGTATAGATCTAGGAGTAATCTCCCACCATCTCAACGTAGATCCTAAAGTGTTGCCAATAAAACAAAAAAAGAGAAACATTTCTGAAGAGAGACAGAAGGCGGCACAAGAGGAGGTAGATAGACTCTTTAAAGCAGGTTTCATCTGAGAAGTATTTTATCCGGACTGGTTAGCAAATTTAGTAGTGGTCCCTAAACCAAATGACAAGTGAAGGATGTGTGTAGACTTCACTTATCTAAATAAGGCATGCCCTAAGGACTCGTACCCACTCCCTTAGATAGACAAATTAGTGGATGAGACATTCGGGTATGAGTTGTTAAGCTTCATGGATGATTTCTCGGGATATCATCAAATTATGATGTATCCCCTAGATGAAGAAAAAACTGCCTTCATCACAGAAAAAATGGACTTATTGCTAAAGGGTGATGCCCTTTGGGCTAAAGAATGCTGGACCGACATATCAAAGAATGGTGAATGAAGTATTCAAAGGCTTGTTGGGCAACACCATGGTGGCATACGTTGATGACATGATCGTGAAAAGTAATAAAGAGGAGTCCCACGTGGAAAAGTTAAAGAAGGTCTTTGGTGTAATGAGAAGCTATAACATGAAGTTAAATCCGAGAAAATGCTCATTCAGAGTTGGTGTTAGGAAGTTTCTCGAGTTTACGATAACCCAACGAGGAATTGAGGCAAACCCTGAAAAAGTACAAGCCATTATGAAAATGGAGTCGTCTACAACAGTTAAAGAAGTACAAAAGTTGACGAGGAGGCTTGCAACTCTGAATCACTTTCTTTCAAAATCAGCAGAATGGAGTCTTCCATTCTTAACAACTTTAAGGGGTGAAAAAAGATTTGAGTGGAAAATGGAATGTGAGGAGGCGTTTCAAAACTTGAAGAATTACTTAAAAGAAACCCCTTTATTGAGAAAACGAAAGGAAAGAGAGTCTTTATACATGTACTTGGGGGTTAGTGAAGCTGCTTTGAGTGCAGTGCTACTTAGAAAAGAAGCTAAGGTTGATAAACCCATCTACTGCATGAGTAAAGTGCTCCACGTGTCAGAGTCAAGGTATGCTCATACTGAAAAAGTTGCATCAACACTTTTCATGGCAACAAGAAAGCTAAGACCATATTTTCAAGCTCACTCCATTACAGTACTCACTGATCAACCACTTAGACAAATTCTGCAAAAACCTAGGTGCTTAGGGCGACTCACTAAATGGGCAGCAGAGTTGGGAGAGTTCAACATTCATTTTAAACCACACTAAGCGATCAAGGGCCAAGACTTAGTAGACTTCATAGTGGAATGTACTCATGTTCCCCAAGAATCAAAATCAAAAAATGTAGATAAATGGAAGTTATTTATTGATGGAGCATTGAGCTCGCAAGGGAGTGGTGTAGGAGTTGTATTGATATCTCTCTTTGAGGATGTGATTGAATATTCCTTAAGATTTTCGTTTCAGAGTTCAAACAATATTGTTGAATATGAAGCATTAATTGCAGGAACGAAGTTAGCAAGAGAGTTGCAGGCAAAAAGGTTGATTGCTCATAGCGACTCTCAATTGGTGGTGCAGCAGTACCAAGTACCAAGAAGAATATGAAGCTAGAGAGCCGATCATGGCTCAATACTTGAAGAAAGTTCAAACATTAGCAAAGATGTTTGAAAGCTTCCAATTGATTCAAATCAATAGATCTTTGAACAACTAGACTAATGTTTTATCTAAACTCGCTTCCTTGAGAGAAGCAAAGGCAAGAATGGTGAAGGTGGAGATGCTTGAAAGGCCTTCTATTGAAGAAAGAGAAGTACTAGTTATCGAAAAGGAGATAGAGGACTAAAGAACTCCTATTAAAAAATACATGCAGAATGGAAAGTTGCCTCAAGATACGAATGAGGAAAAAAAGATAAGGGTATGTAGAACGAGATTTGTCCTTATTAATGACATCTTATATAAGAAGGCATTCTCTATGCCACTATTGAAATGTTTAGGACCAGAGGAAGTAAATTAAGCCATTAGAGAGACCCACAAAGGAATTTGTGGAGAACCCATAGGGACAAGAGCCTTGGTGTCTAAGATCTTAAGAGCAGGTTTCTATTGACCCATCATGAAGGAAGATGCAATTCATAAGGTGAGAACGTGTGATAATTGTTAGCGCTATGCTTCAATGACGAATGCTCCAGTGTCAAAGTTGCAAAGTGTACTCAAACCCATCCCTTTTTCAAAATAGGGATTGGACATCCTAGGACCTTTCCCTCAGGCATCATGAGGTAGAACATTTCTCTTAGTGGCAACTCATTATTTCACAAAATGGGTTAAGGCAGAACCCTTAAAAACCATAACATAAAAAAAGATAGAAAATATGGTATGGCAGAATATCATTTGCAAGTTTGGTCTTCCTCGTACTATAATGGCAGATCATGGAAAGCAGTTCGACTGTGACTCCTTCAGAGATTTTTATGAATGATTGCATATTCGATTAAGTTTAGCCTTTGTATCATATCCACAGTCTAACAGACAAGCAAAAAGTACAAACAAAACAATCCTTCATGGATTGAAGACAAGGCTTGACAAGCAAATGGGCCATGGATTGAGAAATTTCCAACGATCCTATAGGCATATCGGACAATTAGTCGAGTATCCACAGGAGAAACGCCATTCAACTTAGTGTATGGAACAAAAGCTTTAATACCAGTAGAAATTGGAGTTGGATCCCTTCGGGTTGAGAAGTTTGATGAATAGGCAAACCAAGAAGCTTTGAGGGAAAATCTAGATCTCATAGATAAAAAAGAGAACATGCATGCATGAGATTAGAGACATATCAACAAAGGATAGCACGATACTACAACTTCCGAGTGAAGAGTAGATTGATGGACATTAGAGATCTAGTACTTAGAAAGTCGACCATCCCCAATACATTGAAAGAAGAAGGAAAGCCTAGAGCTAACTAAAAAGGTCCTTATAGGATCAAGATGATGATTAACCAAACACATGCAAACTGGAGACTTTGGAAGGCAAAAAGGTTTAGAAGACATAGAACACGAACCACCTAAATTTATACTTCCCTACTAGATTGTGAAATGACGTAGATTGGCTTGTATCATATGTACATAAGAAGAAATAAAAAAAATCAAACAAGTTGTTTGAGAAGTGGACGTAGGCCTCAAGGTTGAACCACTATAAATTCATGTGTCTTCTCTTTATCCATCATTTGCATTACATTTAGCATGACACTTATTTTGTTTCATATATTTCACATTCACGTGCATATCACTTGCATTGCAATTTGATTAACAAACTCGGTGAAAATGACATTGCCAATGGCAAAAAGATGTAAATGGAGTGGAAGAGTAAAACCTATATTTAGAAAATCATAAAGATATATGATACATTGCCCCCAAAGTAAAGTTTGCAAAATGCAGATGATGAGGTGAGTAGAAAACCTTGAAGCGAAAGCGAGGACTCATCACAAAAGCATGCAAACCAAAAGGCAGAAGTTGCAAAATGCAGATGATGAGTAGAAAACCTTGCAGCAAAAGCAAGAACTCATCACAAAAATATGAAAACCAAAAACTAAAGTTTGTAAAATGCAGATAATGAGTAGAAAACCTTGCAACGAAAGTGAGGACTCATCACAAAAGCATACAAGAGAGCGTCAAGACATGTGACAAGTAGAAATTCTTGAAGGGCATTGTCATGAATGCACGCAGTAATCAGCAAAAGTTAGACAAGTAGAAATTCCTATAGAAAATGGGGACTTGTCACAGCATAATTGAATCATACAGAAAGTAGAAATCCTTGTGCAAAGCAAGGACTTGTCACGAGTTAATATGGCAAGTGGAAATCTTTGTGCAAAAGAAGGACTTGTCACAAGTTAAAGTTCCAAGCAAAACACGTTAAAGGCAAGCCATTAGAAGCCATTAGAAGACGAACAATCATCAACGATGTTATTATTAATGAAATCTCCAAAAATCACTTAACTGGAGGAAACACCCAATTAAGTGATTGGGGAGCAGCTAGTACAATACTGCAAAAAAGAAAAAAAATGTAACATAAAAATAATAAAGGAAAATATATAATAACTAAGTTGCAGGAGCAACATCACCATTTAGAGCATCTGGAGTAGCTTCATCATTTGGGAGGTCCTGCCCATTCTCTTCATGTAAACCATGTAATGCCTCAATTTGCCCATCGCCACCATCATCATCTTCATGCTGAGGGCACCCATGTTCACCAAAGAAAGACCAGGGACTAGTGAGGTTATAGAGACCATCATGCAAATAAGAGAAGAGATGAGCCTCGGTGTCAACATCGTTGGGCGCATATCCTAGATCGCTCCAGTTTGGAGGTGGGGCATTTTCAATCTCTTCAGTGTAGAACAAATATGGGAAGGATTCTTCCCTAAGGCTCTCTAGCAAGTGGCGAGCCTTATAAAAGCCTATCTTGATGAAACCAGCCCCATATGTTGCATTGAGGTCTTAGCATTCCTCAGATTGTCGATAATCACGCACGACCTTATCCACTAAATAGTTCTTCTCCACTTCATTGATGTCCCTTAGAGACTTCATCCACTAAAGAGTTTTTCTCCTCATTTGGAATGGTTTTCGTGGTCTAATTGAGTTAATTTTTGGTCAATAGGTGAAGGACATTTGAAGGTTTATTTTGGTAAGAGGGGATTGGCTTTTGAGGTCGGGAAGGTCGTCTTTTGTTGGAAGAACCGACGCCCTTTATTTGTTCTCTTTACCCTTAACTTTTTAATCTTGTTTATTGGTGTTGTGGCTGTATTTATTAGTGATTTTAGCACTTTTTGGCTTGTGTAGTTGCTATAAACATTGTTGATTATAGTGGAGCTTTTTGATTTGGACCGGAGAGTGGTCCCATAGTTTTTATCTTTCGATTTGAAGAGTTTTCCACGTTAAAATTTTTTTCGTGTTCTTTGTGTGATTAGTTTGATTATTTATGTTATGTTGGATTGTTCTATATTGCTCCTCTTGTTCAGTCAAGTGGGAAAGGATTCTTGGGATTAGTTTTGGGCATTGTTGTGTTGTCCCTCTTTCTAACATGTGGTATCAAAGCTTGGGCTCTTTAGGTGTTTTTGATTGATTGAATGATGGAGGAAATTTGACAAGGATGGTACTTTTGGATGGCACAAATTATTACAAGTGGAAAGAGAAGATAAATGATCTTCTATTTATAAAGAAATTACACTTGCCAGTTTTTGCAATTCAAAAACCTGACAGTATAAGTGATGAAGAGTGGAAATTTGAGCACGAACAAGTTTGTGGCACTATTCGACAATGGGTGAAGGACAATGTGTTGAATCACATTGTGGATGAAACTAATGCTCGTAGCTTGTGGGAAAAGCTTAAGACTTTGTATGCTTCAAAGACGAGTAACAACAAGTTGTTTCTACTTAAACAGGCTATGAATCTGAGATACAAAAAGGGTGCTCCGTATCTAATCACTTAAATGACTTTCGAGGGTGTTTTGATCAGTTGTCTAGTATGGGTGTAAAGTTTGAGGATGAGATTCTTGGTCTTTGGTTGCTTAATACTCTTTCGGATTCATGAGAGACTTTTCGGGTTACTTTGACCAACACGGCTCCTAATGGTGTTGTGACCGTACAGATGGTGAAGATTGGTGTCTTAAATGGGGAATTGAGGAGAAAACTCAGGGGACTTTGACTTCATAGTCTGAGGTTTTGGTTACTGAAAATAGAGGGAGAAGCAAAACCAAAAATCAAGATCAAAGTAGAGGCAACAGTAGAAGCAAGTCAAAGAGAAAGTACAAAAACTTTGAGCACAACTACTGTCACAGAAAGGGGCACATCAAGAAATATTTTTTTATTTGGAAGAAAGAGAACAAGGATAACAACAAGCAAGAGAATAAGGAAAATAATAAAAATGATGATCATATCACCACTGCCACTTCAGATGATCTTGTTGTGTATGGTGAAGGTGGAATTATGTTGGACCAAAGGTGGTCAACATTGAGATTTCTCTAAAGTTTTGATGATGAACAAACTACAGAATTTGATCTGAAGCAAGATTCACGTACGTCAAAACTAAGTAACGTATGTGTGTTAATGTCACGTACGTCAGTGAAGCCTCAAGTACGTGAGTTCGACCGTGAGCTGAAACATAAGCTACTGAAAGTGAAAAGAAGTGAATACACATACGTTGGAAAAGGTTCACGTACGTTAGAAAATAACACGTACATGAAATGTATCCAAAGTACGTGAAATGTGATTAGAATTAAAGCGGAAAAATCGAAGCCTTGAATCAATTGAAGGCATGAAGCCACACGTACTTGTGGAAATCTTTCAGAAGATTGATAGTAGAAATCCTAAGTGGTGAAGTTGTAATCTTTGAGAAGATTGATAGTGGAAATCCTAAGTGGTGATACTTAGGTAGTGGATGTAGGCATCGAGTTGGCCGAACCATTATAAGTTCTTAGTGTTCTTTCTTTTACCGCAATCATTTTCGAAGAAAATTCAAAGCTTCTATAGTACACTATTCAACCCCCCTTCTAGTGTGACTATCGACTCAACAAATTAATCTTGCTTGTGATGAGACCAGTTGGGTGGTTGATAATGGTGCTATCTTTCATATTAGATCAAGGAAGGAGTTGTTCACATCTTACACTCCAAGTGATTTTGGAGTTTTAAAGATGGGTAATGATAGTTTGTCAAAGGTAGTCGACACTGGAGATGTTTGCTTGGAAACTGGTAATGGTACAAGGTTATTGCTCAAGGATGTGAGACATGTACTGGATATTCGATTACACTTGATCTCTTCAGGTAAACTTGATGATGATGGATATTCTAACACCTTTTGTGATGGTTAATGGAAATTGAGGCACGAGGTAAGAAGTCTTCTAATTTATACTGGTTACAGGCTTTTATTGATACTAACCTCATTAATGCAGTTGGAAGCAGTAATGCTTCAGAGCTATGGCATAGGAGGTTGAGCCAAGAGACTTGACTGTTTAGCAAAGAAGAATTTGCTTTCAGGTTTAAAAGGTGCAAGTCTTGAAAAGTGTGCTCATTGTTTGGCTAGAAAACAAAGAAGGGATTCCTTTAAGCATCACCCGCCTTCTAGGAAGAAGGATGTTCTTGAGTTGGTGCACTCTGATGTTTGTCATCCATTAAAGGTAAATTCTTTTAGTAGTGGGCTTTAGTTTGTCACATTTATTGATGATCACTTTAGGAAACTTTGGGTTTGTGTTTTAAAATCCAAATATGAGGTTCTTGATGCTTTTAAATAATTTCAGGCTTCTGTTGAAAGAGAAACAGGGAAGAAGCTGAAGTGCATCCGAACTGATAATAGTGATGAATATCGTGGACCTTTTGATGCTTATTGTAGAGAGAAGGGAATTAAGCATCAGATGACACTTCCTAAGACTCCTCAGTTAAATGGCTTGGAAGAGAGGATGAACAAGACTTTGGTGGAGAGAGTCAGATGTGTGCTCTCAGAGGCAAAATTGCCTAAGTCTTATTGGGGTGAGGCTCTTTACATCGTTGCACATGTTATTAATCTAACCTTTGTTGTTGCATTGCAGGTTGATGTTCCTAACAAGGTGTGGTATGGTAGAGAAATTAACTATGATCACCTATGAGTTTTTGGCTGCAAATGCTTTATACATGTGCAGAAGGATGAAAGGTCTAAGCTTGATGCTAAGACAATACAATGTATTTTCCTTGGCTATAGCTAAGATGAGTTAGCAACTTGTTAGAAGTCGTGATATGGTGTTTGTTGAAGATCAAACCAATGAAGACATTAACAAGGAAGAGAAGTCAGAGTCATAGACTAATGGTGGCTTGATTAATTTGGATCCTACTCCAATAAGTGATCCTAATGCAGTGGATGTTGATAATCCAGATGTTGTGTAGGGTGAAGCTCAAGATGAGGGTGGGCATGAAATTATGGAAGTAGATGCTCCAGTTGAGCAACTTGAAAATACACTCAAGCGGTCTACTAGAGACCAAAGGCCTTCTTCTCGGTATTCAGTCAGTGAGTACATACTCTTGACAGATGGGGATGAACCTGAATGTTATCAGGAGGGCTATTGAGAGTGAGAAGAAGGCAGAATGGACTGCTACTATAAAAGATAAAATGCAGTCTTTACTTGATAATCATACTTATGAGATGGTAAAGCTTCCTAAAGGAAGAAAGGCTATAAAGAATTGTTGGCTTTTTAAAATAAAGCCTGGAGGGAAATTCACAGTTAGACTAGTTGTCAAAGGCTTTGGTCAGAAAAAAAGGGAGTTGATTTTGAAGAGATTTTTTCACTAGTGGTCAAAATGTCTTTTATCCAAGTTATTCTAGGTTTGGCTACTACTCTTGATTTGGAGATTGAGCTGATGGATGTGAAGACGACTTTCCTTTATGGTGATTTGGAGGATGAAATTTATATGGAATAACCTAAAGAGTTTGTTATGAATGGCAAAGAAAATTATGTGTGCAAGCTGAAGAAGAGCTTGTATGGCTTAAAACAGGCACCGAGGCAATGGTACAAGAAGTTTGAGTCTGTTATGGTTTAGTAAGGCTATAAGAGGACTACTTCAGTTCATTGTGTCTTTGTGCAGTGGTTTTCTGATGATGACTTTGTCATTTTGTTGCTTTACATTGATGACATACTTATTGTAGGTTCCAATGCATCCCTACTTGACAGTTTGAAGAAAGAGTTAAGTAGATGCTTTGCAATGAAGAATTTGGGGCCAGCTAAATACATTCTTGGGATGAGCATTATGCAGGATAGAAAGTGCAGGAAATTGTGGATTTCTCAAGAAAAGGACATTGAGAAGGTACTTCAACGATTCAATATGGACAACGTTAAAGCTATAAGTACACCATTTTCTACATCTTTTAGATTGAGTGTTGACCAATATCCTTCTAATGAGAAAGAGAAGAAATACATGCAAAAGGTTCCTTATGCATCTGCAGTTGGAAGTTTGATGTATGCAATAGTTTACATTAGACCTGATATAGCTCATGCAGTTGGCACTGTGAGCAAACTTTTGTCCGATATTTTTTTAGTTTGAAACTTTGTTTTGCGAGTGAAAAGCATATTGTTGTTGGCTATACTAACTCTGATTGTTCGGCAAGAAAATGTAGAGGGTTGTTGTTAATTGCAGAGGTTTTAGGAGGGGCATTGTGTTCTAAGAGGGATGAAGAAGAATGGTTATCCATAAGAAGTAGTAGTGTGTGGGAAGCCATGGAGAAAGACAAAGGAATCTTATCGGTTTTGAAATTGAGTTTTGATAATCTTCATCCATCTTTGAAATTGTGTTTTGCATATTGTTCACTTTTTCCTAAAGATTTTATATTTGTAAGGAACAATTAATTCAATTTTGGATGGCTGAAGGATTTCTTTATGCGACACCAACAAATAGAGGTATAACTGCAAAGTCAATGGAAGAAATTGGTAATGATTATTTCAGTAACTTGCTCCCCAGTTCCTTTTTTCAAGATGTTGAAGTGGATGATTGTGGAAACATTATTCAATGTAAGATGCACGATCTTTTACATGATCTTGCCTTGTCTATTTGCAACAGTAAGATTTTAGAATCATATAATGGTTCAATACGGATTTTTAGAACATCTGATGGTCGACGTCTAAACATTATCGTTGATTAGAAGCCACAAGTGTTAAAGAATTTAAAAGAAATAGGGCAAAAAATGTACGTTCTTTGTTCTCCAAAGCATATGTCTTTCCTACATGGCCCGAATTCATAACCTTGCGATCTCTAGACATGTCTTATGTTGGTTTCAAAAAGCTCCCAACCAGGAAGAAATTGGAGGAGGTGGAAATTTGAAGCATTTGAGGCATCTTGACATCTCCATAAATAATAGTATACAAGTATTACCCATGTCCATCACAAAGCTTTACAATTTACAGACACTAAGACTCTTGTTCGTGACAAACTTCAATCAGGAGTGATTCAACTTCTCAGCTTGCAGATGTCCTCACAAAACCACTGCCGACACCTTCTTTTCAATCTCTCATTTCCAAGCTTGGAGTCACAACGTGTACTCTCTAATTTACGGGGGGGTGTATCAATTTCAAAACAACAGACGAAGTGAACAAGACTACAGAAATTATGTGTCGTCTCTTCACACATGACATGTAGCTTCTTCCTTTCAGTTATCTTACCTTTTTCTTTGGTTTTTCACTCCTTTCCACATTGGGCTCTACTGTTTCTTTGGCCGAAAGCACACTCCCACAAGAGACAAATTCTGGTAGTATATTTTATTCTTTCTGTCCTTGTATATGTGATGCACCACAAGCATGTTTGTGTGGTACAATATTTCTGTATATATTCCAACTGATCACTAATGAAATGATGAATCCGATTTTGGCTCCCTCACCCAACTGATGATATAGATGATATTGACTTTAGGTGGTTTCTCAGAGGAATTGGAGGAGTTTCCAGGTTTGAATTTAATCCATCATCTCAGCAATCCGTTCCTTGAAGTGTTGGAGTTATATGTGTGGGACAAAGTTGCGATTTCAATGCTTTACTGCTCTCATGGAGTTGCAAATATGGGGTTTCGGAGGAGTAGGAGCTTTGCCAGATTGGCTGAGAGGCCGTTCATCTCTTAAAAAACTTACGATTTTAAGTTGCAAAAATCTCTAGAGTACCAATGACAGTGAGACGCCTCTCCCAACTAACAACGTTAGAGATTGCGGAATGTCCCCTTCTGAGGAAAAGTTGCGCCAAGTTTAGTGGTTGTGATTGGCCCCAACATTTCTCACATTCGACACATAGAAGTAGATGATGAAATTATATAAGACCTGAGATCAAGAACAAGCCCTTAAATATCAAGTTAAGAGGTGAGTCATATATCTTAAAATCAATCTATTCTTGGCCTTACCATTTCTATTCCATCTCTGTTGAAATCCATATATTATCTTTTGTCCATATTTTTAGGATGATGACATTTTGACATGAGTTCTAATTATTTCGATTGTGTGCAATTGTTCTAGCCAATCATTTCTAGCTAATAATGCTTTCGATTCGTCTGCAGTAATCTGTTTAGGAAGTGGCTATCAAAGTTCATACTTTATATTTAGAACTAGAGAAGCCCTATAATCTATTAACAAGTGTAAAAAGTAATGAAAAAGAATACTTCAGTTTTAAACTATCTTTGTTGCAGTAGCTTTTATATTTAGAACTGAAGGAGACATCTTTATTTAGTGGGAAGTTGAAGTTGCATAGAGTCTTTCGTTCCATTTATTTGTTTGTAAGTTGGATTGTTTTCTTCTTGGGACTCATTCGCTATTGTTTTTGTCCATTCGCCGCACTCAGCTTTTTGTCAATCTTTACCCGCAACTATTTCCGTTTTTGTTTACTCTTCAGGCATGATTTATCTGTTTTCAAGGAGTTGCCTCCATTTTGTAAATGACCCTATACAATGTCATCTGATGTTCTTGGTGGACTTGATGAATCATTAATGGTAGCCAACCGCAGCCTCAGGATTCTTTCTATGATATTTTTTCTAATTGAAGTTAATTTCTATGATATTCTTAGGAAAAAAATATATGTTTGCTTAAACTATAGCCAAATTTCTTTGAATAATATATTTCAGATAGTCAAGTTTTGTTTTAAATAGACTGAATAAATTTTTTATATAAAAAATAATAAAAAGGGGAAATTACTTTGACATTCCTGTGTTTTGTCGAAATATCAAATTACATCCCCCAGTTTTCTAAAGGCTCTTATTTCGTCCCCCGACTCAAACGACGTCCGCGAGAACTTACCGGACACGTTAAATGACAATTATACCCTTTTTAACGTAATCAGCCAAATTTGACACGTAAGTCATATTTGACACGTTGGAAAAATTCCCCTCTTTTTCGACAAAAGAACTTCTCTCCTCACTCCTCATTAATTGCACCGTTCAAATCACCATACCTCTGGCATTCTCGACGAACGCAGCACTCAACCTAACCCAAAGAGTAATTGCTTCAAAAAAAAAAAGAAGCAACCCTAAGCAAGACAGACTACCAATCACAAATCGAAACCCTAAAAGAGCGAGGTATCGACGGTGTGCGTTGTCGACAGAGTGAGTGAACCACTTCGACGGCAAAGGCGGTTTGTCAACATTTCGAAGGAGAGGCTGAACGACGTGTAGAGAAACATTTTGACAACGAACGGACTGCGACAAAGACCAAGTCAGAGAACACGTAATCCAAGAAGAAAACGATTGGCGAAGATGAGGATTTCGTTTTTTGTTTTTGAAGAAAACGAGTGGGATTGCTATTTGGGTTTGACGATAATGATTAGGTTTAGGATTTGGGTTTTTCTGCTACAATGGAATTGCTATTTGACTATTTTTTTCCCGATGTTGATTACAGATGAGGCAAACGGTGCACATGATAACATTTATGTATGATTTTGTTGAAGTTGTGGTGGAAAATGTTGACAAGGACAAGTATTCGTTCCTGGACCTGTTTGACGACGCGATTCAGTCATTCCCCAAAATTCCCGCAGGTGCTGTAGTGACTTTCCAATGTGGTAGGGTTTTGTTTTTGGAAAACGATCATGATATTATGGGGCTGTTTGATAGCTACAGGCATGAATTGAATATTCCTGTCTTGATTGAAGTTGTTGGTGAACCATTGGATAAGTGGCAGAGTGTAATAGATGATGATGATGTTGTGGTTTTTGATCCAACACAGACCACCCAAACCGAGCCTCAGAACCAAACAGGAACCCCCCACCCAATGTGAAACCCAACCCGAGACAGAACCCCACAATGAACCAAATAGATGATGATGTTGCTGTGGTTATTCAAAAATAAGTCTGTTAAAATTGTCCACCTATCAAAAGTAGACCTGGCCTTTTCAGCAAGACAAACATAAGCATTACTTGATATAAGCATCAAACATTTCCTTGAGAGAGAGAGAATTAGGAGAGAGGAAGAGAGAGAGAGAGAGAGAAAGAGGGAGGGAGGGGGAGAGAGAAAAAGAATTGGAATTGACAATTCTTAGGAAGAGGATTAAGAATTTGAGCATGTCTAATTATAATTTTAAGGAATTTACATGAAATTGAAATTACAAATTCTGTTGATTAGTCAAACAATAAAATTAGAATTAATTGGACCCAATTCCATAATTTTATAATTCTTGGCCTAATTCCTAGACATGCAAACAGAGCCTTAATGTTTTTAGTCTTAGCTTGACAAGATGGATTCCTTCCTCTTCTTGCTAGCTAATACTTTTGCTTGTGGCCCACTTCGTCGACAAATTCCCTGTTGAAAATGAAACTTTGTTTGTGATACTCGCAAATTTATCGAAAAGTTTTTGAGTTAGTTTCTATATATGCATTTTTTTTCTTTTTGAATTTTATGAAATTTTCCAATTGACTTGACTATATGATTTACTTACAGATATATTTTCTGACAGGTTCCATAAATTATGAACATGTTTAAAATCCGCAGTCATTTTCTATTTTCTCTATACTAAGCCGTGTATTCTTTTGGAGATTCCTTCGTCTTCTTGCTAGACGATCAATCGTCTAGATGTTTTTGGGTTTAAACACCAACAGCGCAAGCTTCCATCTGTATAAAGACGATAGATCGTCCATGACGAACCTCTGAATGACATAATAAGAAAATTAAGGGGATAAGAAGGGATTTACTAAAACAATAAAATGTTATTATGCAACAAATATAATTAAAATATAATAATAATATTTTACACTAATATTATATAACAAAAAATGATTGTTCTCTCGAGAAATATCACAAGTCATTAATAAAAGCCAACTATCCAAGTTATGCTTAGAGATGCGATAGTTGCCCCAAGCAATGCGGTTTTTGAGCAAACTACTCATTTGAAATTTGCAACGAACTAGTAATGTGATTGATCCATGAACAGTATTGATATTGGTTTGAATTTCTGGTTATAATAATAACTGAAAAAAAAAGACTATAGAATTCCATCAATTCCATGGCAACGTTAAAGCTACTGCTTCTTTTCTTTTCGTGGGAGGTCTGCAATGAATTTCTTTATCAAAGTTACTTTGGTTTTGGACCCTTCTGTATTCAGAAAGCATGAAGAAACTCATTGAAATCATTTATCCCAAAACATTTGGAACGTCTCTGTCTCTTTGATCTAACTATCTACTTCTGAAAAATAAGACAAATTAAGAAAAAATGGCTGAGTTGCTGACATTTGCTTTACAGGAGATGCTGAAGAAGGTGGGCTCTACTGCGTTAGATGGGATTGTCCGAGCTTGGGGTCTGGAAAGGGATCTCGAAATGCTAAGTGAGTCAACAAGGAGGAGAAGCCGAGGAGAAGCAAGCAAAGGATGGACGTATCAAGCCTTGGCTACTTAAGCTCCAAGGCTTGGTTTATGCTACTGAAGATGTGCTGGATGAGTTTTCTTATGAGACTCTCCGCCGCAGGGCCGAAATTCAGAAACGACTCAAGCGGAAGATACGTGACTTGGTTTGTCGCAACAATCCCATTTTGTTCCGTCTGAATATGTGCCACAAAGTGAAGAAGATCAATGAGTCAGTGGCCGAAATTGAAAAGCAAGCCTTGAGTGAACTGGCACTTAGAAGCAAAGCTGGTGCAGATCGTGGAGTCGTACCAAGTACTCCGCTGAACCGAGAGACTGACTCCATCCTTGAAAAACTGAAAAGCAGATTGGAAGCGCAAGCGATGTAGAAAAAGTCATCAAAATGATGGAGGTGAGCTTATCCAATCCACCACTTCTTATAGTTTAATTTGAACTAGATACTATTAACCAGGACTATATATATTTTGCATTTTTCATATTATTATTTTTTATTTCGTCATACACATTATATCTCATCACTATTTTAGATTGAAGTTGTCGCGAACGTACGAAATTATCGCCAATTGTTAATGAACGACAAATAATATGTCGCTATTTAACCTGTCGCAAATTGCATTATTGGGACATTTTTAACAACATAATTAGCGACAAAGCAAAAGTTCTTCGCTAATGACAAAATCAATTAAGTTAGTTATCTTTTGTGAAAAATTAGCGGCAAATATATTTTTTAGATTATACACAAAATATGCAACACGCAATAGTCACAACTGTAAGCATTACAAATAACTAGTTTATTGGCCTACGCCGCTGTGCGAAACGCGGAGACTTCTAAAACGTAAAAACAAAATGGTCAAAAAAATATAATCTATTATTTATTTTATAATATCACTTTATTTTATTTTTAATTAAATTCTATCGCATCATTTATCAATGAATATAAAATGAAAAATTATGTTTCACTTAATTTTTTATGAATATTTAATGCATTCGTTTTTTAGTTTTTAGTTATTTTTGATTAATTACTAAATAAACCGACCATGAAATATTTGTTTAATTTTTTTATCACACATACCTGGGAGATTTCGTTGCACTTTTTTAAGTCTTGTTGTCTTAATTGCTTCATTTTACTTCTCGGTTTTATTTCGATATTACTCACTCAAATATTAGTTTCTCACTTCCATACTCTCTTCTAATAATCTTTACACTCGATCTTAGTTATCCCACAAAATTTTCCACTCTCAATCAAAAAATATAAGCTAAATTGAGGGAATAATTTATTTTTGTAGTGCTAAATGTTGAAAATTGCGAGTTATATCAATAATGGTTATCACAATTATCAAAATTAATCATCTAAAAATTATTATTCAAAACTCTACAACAAAATAATAATTTGAAACTATAAATTGTTAATAATTATGGAAATTAAATAAATAATTACAAATATCTACTAAACTTCTATTATTCATTAATCTACTAAATTTTTTAATAAATCACCATTAATAAATTTAATGCAACCACAAATAATAATTAATCTAACAAACTCACATTAAATGTATTCAATAAATATTGTGTGAATTATTAATTTAAAAAGAATATTTAAAAATCTCTAAATTATCAAAAAATTCAAATAACAAAATCCTGGAAAAGTGTTTTTGATAAGACAATGTGGGTGCCCATTGCCGCCAGTTTTAGTCACATTTTTGTTTCCCACTAGGTTTTCCCTCTCAATTTACGACAAATTGATCGCTATTTTTTTGCAAATGTTAATGACAATTTTGCGACATAGTCAACTGTGTTGTGGTTAATGTGTCACCAAAATCGGCACAATCTCACGTGACGTGACGCTTCCCACCAATTACAAGAAAAATATTTTGTCACCAAAATTAACAACCCAAAATTTTGTCAAAAGCATGGTCGCCAAAATTTTGGCTCGAGGCTTTCCGCCACATTTGGCAACAATTTTTTATTCTCACAGCTTTTAAATGGATAAAACAAACGATTTTTTTGAAATTTTTTTGAAATTTTTTGTTAAGAATGATTGTCATTAATTAAAAAAGACGGACAAAACAGATAAATTTGTAATTAATTATTGCTAAGACGTTTTAATTAAATAAAAATGCATAAAGTAAATTTTTTTTATGATAAAGGGTTAAATTTAATATAAAAAATGGATAAATTTTTACAAATATGTTGCAGGTGAGATTGTCCAATGCACCATCTTTTATTGTTGTTTCCATTATTGGAATTGGTGGTCTTGGAAAGACAACTTTGGCCAAATTAGTTCTTGAGGAAACTAAAAAGAAAAGTCTTTTTGATGAGACAATGTGGGTGTGTGTTTCTGATGCTTTCGATGATAAGACAATATTAAATAAGATGCTGGAAAATCTTAAAGACAACGCGGGTGGTTTGCCTTCTATTGAAGGCATACTCAGAAAACTTCAAGAGAAGTTGACAAATAAAAGATTCCTTCTTGTGCTTGACGATGTGTGGAATGAGGATCCTAAAAAATGGGACATTTTAAAGGGTCGTTTGCAGAAAATCTGTAAAGCAGTGGTAATTTTATTATTGTGACAACAAGGAGCGAGGGTGTGGCAAAAGCGATGGAGACTAGTTCTGAACATATATTGAAATTGAAGGAGTTATCAGACCAAGAATGTTGGTCAATCATTAAAGAAAAAGTTCATGCAGAAGGGGAAGAATTATTAACTGAAGAGTTGCAGGGGATTGGGGTTGACATTGCTAAAAAATGTGGAGGAGTGCCATTGGTTGCAAAGGTTTTAGGAGGAACCTTGCGTTCTAAAAAGACGAAAGAAGAATGGTTATCCATAAAAAAATAGCAATGTGTGGGAAACTATGGAAAAGGACAATGAGGTATTGCCGGTTTTGAAGTTAAGCTTTGATAATCTTCATCCATCTTTAAAACCATGTTTTGCATATTGTTCACTTTTTTCTAAAGATTTTGCATTGGAAAAAGATCAACTAATTCAACTTTGGATGGCTGAAGGATTTCTTTATTCGACATCAACAAGTGCAGAGTCAATGGAGGATGTTGGTGATAAATATTCTAATATTTGCTGTCCAATTCATTTTTTCAAGATGTTAAAGTGGATGATTGTGGAAACATTATTGAATGTAAGATGCATGATCTTTTACATGATCTTGCCTTGTCAGTTTCTGGTACTAAAATGTCAGAATTGGATATCTACATGCATTTTTAGAACATCGAATGGTGGAAGGCTAATTTTTGTTGTTGATCGTGAACGACATCCAAGTATTGAAGAATTTGTAAGAGATCATGAGCATAGAAATGTTTTTTCTCTGTTCTCCGATGCAGATGTCTTTCATACATGGGCCAATTTCAAAAGCTTGCGAACTCTAAACATGTCTAAAGCTACCCTCAAAGAGCTGCCAACCTCAATTGGAAAGTTGAAGCATTTGAGATATCTTGACATTTCAATGAATGGTGGAATAAAAGAGTTACCCAAATCCATCGTGAAACTCTACAATTTGCAGACCTTAAGACTTTTGCAATGTCGGAAGCTTACCAAGCTTCCTAGCAACATAAGAAATTTGGAAAGCTTA
>CAODLS011220114.1:0-10490 GCA_948243855.1 Flueggea neowawraea
GAAGAATTTCTGCTTCCAAGACCTGAGGGTTTCAATCCAAAGTTTGTTCTTGCAGCCTGTGTCATTTTTAACTTACTCAATTCTGAACATTGTAATTTATGCTCAGACTTCCAGTGCACTTGTTGGCAAGTCGACGAACTGTAGTAAAAAGATCCAATTTTCAAAACATCCAATCATCCATATACCTTACAATGCCGAGAAAACATCTTTAATACGAAATACTCAACAAAACAGATAAATTAATACACCCTATTCAAAACAATCATCACAAAATTCTTGAAAGAAACCACATGGTTGCAAATTTGAGTCTTCAGCATAAATTGTAGAGAGAAGTAACTAAACAGTAAAAGGTTCTATAAAAAACCCACGTCATTGATTCAAACCAAATTATAGCACACGACTTGTATCACAAAATAATGATTTTTTTTTAAAAAGGGACCTAAAAGACCACTTCTTTATCAAAAACTAAAAAAAAAAATCACTAAAAAACTTAATCAAAGAAGCAACAGAGAAACAGAACTGACCAGTAGCGAACGGACTTGCAACGAGAACATTTCTTATTTCCGTGAATGCCGCAGTTGGCGCAAACAGAAGACTCCTCGGCCTTCATGGGAGACACCGGCGAGATGGTGGCACTGTGGGGTGTGTGGCGAACGCGGTCGATTCTCGGGGCAGAAGAAGGAGAAGGTTCGAAATTGGCGTCGACTTCGAAATATTTCGACGCCGCGTTCTTGACGGCGTAAAGTAATACGACGACGACGCAGAAAAAGGTAAGTAATAATTGCAGGAACCGATTCGGATCCAACTCTATGCCACCGACATGCATCTACACGTCGATCATATATACATATATATACATATATGTGTATATATAATTCAATCGATGTCGTAAGTAATTAGGGCTTTTTAAAAATTAAATTTGATTGGAGCTGTGAGGGAGAGGGAGAGGGAGAGTTAGGGTTTTGTTTGTTCAGAAGATAATTCGGGAGACACAAGTTTTTGTTATTATTGTTCTTTTTTGCAATTATTGTTGGAAACACTGCTGCAAGAGAAGAGACTAGAGAGCTCCCTTTTCTTTTTATCCGTCTTTATTTTTTCCTTCCACAAAAAGCTCTTTTAATTATTCCCCAATTCTGCCTTTTTTTTTTGGAAATTTGTAAGTCGAAACTTCACATATCTTTAGTTAATCCCAATTGGAGTTCATGTTCTGAATGTACCTCCCAGTAGTATTCTGCACGTTTTATATACCGATGCCAGATGTTTTTCTATTCATTTTTTTCATAATATTTTTGTCACTTTTTCTTTTGAGGCCTATCTGATAGGATCGAGAGAAAGGAGTGTTATTTATACGGAGAATTAATCTTACAGAGATTTTTCTATTCATTTTTTTCATAATATTTTTGTCACTTTTCCTTTTGAAGCCTATTTGGTAGGATCGAGAGAAAAGAGTGTCATTTATACGGAGAATTAGTCTAACTAGATTGTAGGATAGGTGTGGCTTTTTTCAGGAAAAAAAAAAAGAATCAAGCATTTTAACTGCAACTCGTTTCGTTGACCTCCAAAAATGTAAAAAAAATAAATAAAGAGTCGAGTCAACTTAATTAAAATTTACAATCTTCAACAATTGATCCAACATTGTATTTCCAAGTAGAAAGACTATTGATGATCTGCGCTGCAGAGAGAGTGACTTGATTTGAATATCAGAAAGTTGTTCATTTGAGATCCATTCTAACACTTACCTAATACCAAAACATTTGGCAGTAAGAGGATCCAAAACACTTTCAATAGGAATTGAAGCACAAGAAAGAAAGAAACTCACAACCGATTTGTATTTGTTGTGCTAATCACAAAAACGTGCAGCTAATAGTCGGTCTAAATCGAATAATATCTCAATTTTATTTCGAAACGTGGTTCGCAACAATATTAATTTGTAATATTAAAGCACAATTTCTATTATAAATCATTTGCAACATGAGAATTTACTGAAAATAAGGGGAGTCATTTATTTTTGTGATTTTGTAGTGGTCAAACTTGCTTAATTATGAGCAGCAGATTCGTTGAATGGTGGGCATGAATAAAGTCTTAATAGCTCCAACCTTCAACCCAACTCTTGACTACAGCTTTACACTGCAACGTACAGCTTACTCGTTAATGTTGAGAAGTTTCCTTCATCTCCGTTGTTGTTACGACTTACGAAGATGATGCTCTCATTGCAATTAGGTGACGAGCCAAATTGAGGACTCAAAAGCCCATGGCCTTCACGTAATCTTCCCAAACCAAATCCATATGGTCCAGCCTTCCTACTCTAATGGCCCATGATCTTCTTTATCACCCGATAACGCTCAATCACTTGGCCCGTGCTTCTTACATGTGGATGGATAACTAGGGGAAGACATTGTTTGAGAAGCTACCATTAAACGGCACGATACTATACCTTCTTATAAAGGATTTAGGGTTAATTTCTAAATCATAAATAAGTCGGCACATTTATTGCATGTTACAAACACATATCTCAAACTAATTGACACCTGTGATACGAATTACCAAAATGAATGAGCGAGTAGATTTATAATTTAGTGGTATATCAATCTTATTCAACCTTAGGAATTGAGAGTTGAAAAATTAAGTCCTAGTAGAAGTCAATATATCAAAGTTGGTAAGGAGATTACCATAAACTTATAGTTTAGTAATTAATATAGTCTCGTTAGACAAAAATTTCTTAGAATTTAACCAAACAAGAGCTGGTTTTAAGATTTAAAAAATAATATTGGGTTAGAAATAGAATTTAGTACTCCAGAATTGGTGCCTACGATATTGCTAGAGTTTCCAGGTAGGTGATTGCAAGGAGGCTAGAAGGAAAGCAACAACCGACGGCGCCGGTTTGACCGTACATGCACTTATTGCTTCGTCCACCTGAGAAAGCGTACCAATTATTAGACTCTTTTTCTTCATTAAACTATAATAATACATATAAAAATTAATAGTACATGTATGTGCATCAATTTAAGTCTTTATTATTGGTGCTTGCTAGTGTATCAGTTTAAGCCTTAATTATTAAAAATACATGTAAGTGCACATTTCTTTCCATCTCATGTTATTGTTTGTTTCGAAGAGGGGAATGAACGAAATGCAATTCACAGGAAGGTGCTTTAGTCCTTCTAGTGCGTCCATGATTACAATCAAATATGGTGTACAAAATTTATGAGATATATGTGTTCTTTTTATACATTAGGTAACACATAATGTAAGAATATTAAATATTAATAAATTTCATTGATTATATACCAAAAGAATAAAGAGAGTGATAATTTATTCAATTTTTAATTAATATTAAATAGTATTAAATATGCAATGTCTCATTTGACGAGGTTGATAACATTTTACTAATAAACATATTATGACCCTAAAATTATATGTCACTAAACATATTATAAATTAAAAGATACATGTCATTCTTTATATTGTTTATTAACTAATTTGTAAATTTAATTAAACTATAGTTAAATATTCTATGTACTTGAATCAAACTCCTATATGTGTAATTATAGACGAGATTAAGTGGGAATAGGCAAGCACGTGTAGCTTTGGAGGCCCATCTAGGTTACTTTGTTGTTGGTTTAAAGTGGGTGCAGAAAGGGGAGGAAAGGCTACCTTCATAGTCATAGATTCGAGGATTTAGTTTTATTTACACAAAGATTATTATGTGGTCCACACATATATTTCTGTAGTGTAGATTCATTGTAGGATATATAGAAAGATATATTAATGCTTTTGTGATTAAGCAATGTTTTCTGGAAAGAGCTTTATAGTTCTGCCTAGAAAACACAAATTTAGTAATCATATATGTATGCAAATGAAAAGGACTTGCATCAATTGTAGTTTTGTCTCTTGATCATCATGCCAAATGGGGTCCCGATTTGGGAAGCTATGCAAGAAATTCCGGAGTGGTGTTGCCCACTAATCCACAATACATTACAAGCCCTATTAAGCTCACATCTTTTTAACAGTGACACTTGTTTGTTAACAGGAGTATTAGTTTTAAACTCTATATCAAAGACAAAATGCTCGTACAAAATCATGCCACTAATGTTCAATTACCTCATCTCATCTAGAAAAACATGCTTTTACAGTGTTTTACTTTACATGTTGCGCTTTGAAGTGTGTATATCTTATTAGTTAAGCGAATTTGTGCTTCTTGTTTCAATAGTTTCTTTAACGATAAAATGCGGTTTAGTGATTTTCTTCATAATAAGATTTTTTTTCTCCTTTAATCAAAGATTTCGAATTCGAATTTTGATAGGAATCACTTTTGAAACTTAATAAGAAAAAAAATTATCATACGCAATGATCCTACTCAATTTGAATCTAAATTAGTTAAGCATCAAAAATGATTTGAATATCGATTCAATCAAAAAAGATATTTAAATATCGATTCAATGCGCCAGGTTGATGTTTATGACATTCATCTTCACCCATTTAACTTGACACTGGGTCACAACAACACTTGATTTATCTAGGAAAGATATATCTAGCTAGAAAGCAATGTATTGGATATATAGATATCAGAATGTCCGTATTTGTAATTAATAGCAAAAGTTGAAGTAACAAGAGTAGTGGGGCGATATGCAATTTTTTTTTTCATGGGGTTATCAGTGTGTATATATGACATGACGAGAAAATCTAACGTAGTATGGTGCTTCCGGAGTTTGAGGGATATGGAGGTTAATTTGGCATTTTCTTGTTCTTACCCAAGTGAAGTGACGAGGTCCCATGTTTTTGAGCTTTTTGCATCTTTCACAATCTAACATCTCATTCGAATAGTTTAATCTTTCAATGTTAGGAAATCTTTGAATGCGCCACAAATTTCACCAATTAAAGCTTGTTTGTTTTCTCTTCGCAACATCACGAAATTGTAGTAAACACCAAAATTGTTACGTACTTATAGCCTATTTTGTATTAGACCACGAGGGATGGTCCAGGTAAACAAAAAAAAAACTTATACCTCAGATTTTGAATTCAAATTTTATAGACAATAATTATTAAAAAAGACTATATGACATTACTGTAATATGTATTTTTTTGCTTTATACTATAATATCTATTAATATACACAATTTATTTCGGACATTTCTCGCATTCACTATGTGCTGGTACCGGGAAATTTCATACGTTGACTTTCATTTTATGTTTATGTATCTAAATATTTAATTTATCTTACTCATAGGGGCATTCAAGAATATAAACTTAAAAGAGAAAATGAAATGTGTAAAACAAAAATTGCATCATCATTAATCATAAAGCATTTAATTATGAATGCATGCATGATTGATGGATAATGGGTTGGCTGTTCTTAAAAAAATAGTCACTGCGAAGAAGCATATGAACCCCAACCCCTATGCGAACACACTTGTTTTTTCTGTTCATGAGATCCCGAGTAAAATATTGAGAATGATATTGTTGGATCGGAGGAGTCTCGTAGAGAACTACATTGCGCGATAATTTAATAAAAAAATACATAAATGAGTCTAATACCATATTTTTATCCAAAATCTCAAGATATTGAATTATGAGTCCTCACAATTTAAATATTTTTATACACACCAAAGCTTTTCGATTTGTGATTTCAATCACAGATTCGAGTGGCAAGTCCTAGTGATACCATTGCTGATTTTCTATGTAATATAGAAAGTATCTTCTTCAAAATTCTAGTGGGCTGATGTTTGTAAGGTTACAGTATAAGGAATAAAGTTTCATAATAAAAGCCATTCATTAGCTTATAGTTATTCATCTGGTTTCAAAATTGTATATTATTTTTATTATAACTCCATAGTAGACGTCCCAATTGTATTGTTAAAAGATTTGCGAATTTTGCAAACCCATTTTCTTGTTAGGGTCGGTAATTCCATAATAGGTTGGTATATTATATATGAGGATTTCTTTCTTCTGTCAATATCACTCCTGTTTCAACTAACAACTGATTTTTAGTAATAACATTTTCATTTTGATGTGAAAAAGCAATATATATTGAATTCAAATTGATAAATAGGATTCAATCATTTATAAATTTATTAGATTTAATAATCTGTCTTAAGAATCCGATAATTTCATTTATTAATTTTGTCATTGTCGTAGACATTGAAATTTTACGACCAAGGATACAAAATTAACCTTTTTTTTTACAACTCATTATATTATTTCTACCAGGGATCGAAACCTTGGTTTTGGTACTCGAATTTATTCAAGTATCAATGTGCTACAAAACTATTAATACTAATTTTAACCTTCATACATAAATATACCCAATTTCTAATCAACACAAATCAATTTAGACCTCTAAATTGCTTTCTTATTTATGTGTCGAAATCTTAAATAACAGATATTTCGAAATGAAGGGAGTATTCAGTATATAATTAATCGTAATATTTGGATTAGATCGGGTTTTTATTAAATGATAGAGGACCCAAACTAGAATTTTTGTTAGCAGCGGGCGGTAATCCCAAATAATGAATGTGAGCCACATTAATTAACTGTTTGTTTTGTCTAAGCTCACCAAACCAAACAGAAGCGTCCAATAAACAGTGTCTTCATTGCAGTGCTTGTTTCACAGTCTGCCACGTATACCCCAAACTTTGAGAAAAAAATTACACTGACGTGTCAGAATAGCACATTTATCACGACTATCCATGCACGATCAACGCATAGCAAATCAAGACAAGCATATAAACACTCTCCTTTACCAAGTTAATTCACTCCTTTGATCAATTTTGTGTGGCTTAATACGTAATTCTTCGTCCTTTATTCAGAAGTCTGGCTTCCACACTCAAATTAAACACATGCACCTTTTCAATAATAATAACAAATTTCTTTCTATGACCGTCAATTTTTGATAAGTAATAATTAGATTTTATTCAGTATAAAAAATTAGATTTTATTAAACTTAATCCATAAAGCAGTGGATTAACAGGAAAAAATTCCATTTTTAAGGTGTTTTCGTTGTATTATAGGCATGACACCAAAAAATGAGGAAGACTTACTTAAAACTGTTAAAAGATATAAAATGCGCTAATTATCTAGTATTTAATAGTTTTTTTGAGTCTACAAGTTAGATTCTCCCAATATAAAGTGTTTTTTAGAGTGGAGTTAGACTTAAATTTAAAATGGTATTAGAGTTACCTCTAATGCAATGAGAGTCACCTTTTCAAGTGTTAACCATGTTTTTTTGTTATTCATTCGGACTCTTAAATTTATGTTCATCCGACGAGCTTTCAAAACATTAGAGACAATACTCTCGATAAAGTGCAAATTAATCAAGTTCATAGATCAGTTTTTCTTCCTTCCTATATGATGGTAATAGGTACTTGCTTTTAATGATTCGGAATATGCTGCGTTAGATGGAAGTTGGGACACATATAGATTATTACAAAGTGGTTAGATGAAAGTTACGCACAATATATTTGAATTTCCACTCATGAAATTAGCAATTCAGCCTAGGTTGATAGCCGAACTAGACAAAAGAAATAGAGAGAACTACGGGGCTATATTCGTAAATCAACGACTTAACGTTATTGACGCGAATCACTATCCACAATTTACTATATAAATGAAAATAGTAATTAGATGGTTATTGATTAATTTTAAAATAACTTTAAATCGATGGCCTATGAGTGGAGTCCAGTTGTGCCTAACAGTTTTTTTTACTTTGTTTATGTTATTACACTCTAGCCTCTAATTAGTTGAATAGAGGATTTGAAACTTGTTGTATTTACTGTTAATGCTGATTTTGATTCACTGTTTGATAAGAAAACAACATACAACCGAGATAATTAACAATTTTTTGAATATTATAAAAATAATTTTTTTCTATTTTTTTTTTAAACAATAACACAAGTGGAAAAAAATTAAAGATTAATCTCTATAGCAAAGTTATATAATTAACAATAACATTTTTCTTTATAAAAGTATATATTATTGCTTTTCACTTGTGCCTTTCGTGGTTATATGAATGATCATAATATTATCTCTTATTTTGGACAAACCGTAATATTAGTGTTTGTTTAGTTTAAATATTCTATTTCTAGAAAATAAAATCTAAGAAATTTTTAGTTGACTCTCCCTTTCGGTTAATTTATTTTTAAAAAAAATTAAGACAAAAATTAGTCAAAATTTTATTAATTTTGCACTTTCTTTCGACTAAATAATAACTTTCTGCTGCTTTTAAAGAAGTAAAGTAATACTTCTTTAGTGCACTTCATTACAACTAAACAAAAAAATCTCTAAAGACATGAAAAAGGGATATATTCAACCCATAAATTCAAATATTTTAAAATTTTTAATTACTGCCGAGAAATTTTTTTTAACATATAGATTTTTAAAATCGGTAAGAAGTGCTCATATGCAGCTGGGACGGTGCTACCCTATAGGTTGGGGGTTATGGCAACCCCAACTTAAAAAAAATTCAATATAAGTTATGATAAAAATTATTTTGTGACACCTACATTATTTTTCTCAAAAATATTTTAAATAAGCTAATGCTGGCTCTTAGTTTAACATGCCATTAATAGAGTCCATACTATTGGCTTGTGATTTGTGAGACTTTTGGACAAACCAAAAGTTTTCCATCTTATTTATAATCTCCATGATCATTCGCGCGATGCTGTGGATTTTATTTTTAAAAATTATTTATTTTTTATAAAAATAATAATTATATTATAATTATAAAAATATTAAAAATATTCTAAAAATTAAAAAAAGTTATTAGATAAATTTGTAACAATTACATAACACCACGACAAATTTAAAACACTTCTTTGAATATTACATTAATGTACGAATAAATATATAAATTGTCTTTTTTATCACATATAAGAATTTTCAAATCAAACAATTATTGGTGATACTTCTTTGAATACTACACTGAACTCTATAATTGTCTTAACTAAATAAACTAAATTATGATTAAAACATAAAGAAAACAAAAAATTGCAGATTTTGATTCTTATTGACTCAATACAGCAGTACGTGTATTCACAATTTGGGTCACCAAATTCCAAAATATTTAGTAATTAATATAAAATATAAATCAAAATATTTTAAATAAAAATATTTGTTAGAATCAAAATAAAATAATTATATATTGAATTTATCATTATTATTCAGAAAATATTATGTATTAATGAATTACTTTATTGATGAATTTTTAGTATGGAATGGCGTCAAACAAGATTTTAGTTTCTCCTTTTTAGTCAAGTATACATTTTTATTGTCACGATCCATTTACGGGGCTATGACCGGTGTACGAGGTGAACCGTCTATGGGAGTCCAACTCATCCCACACAAGCCTCAGAGAACAAAACATTTACCCAATAATCATATTTAAAGAAATATGAAAAATAAATAAAGGTTTAATGTTTATGTATAAAAAACAAAACATATGTAATATAAATTGCGGAAATAATTTCAAATTAAAACATTTAAAATGTCTAAAACAGTAATAAAAATAAAAACAAATCCCGCAGGAACACGGTGTGGAGCATTTAATAAATTATACAAACAGGACCCGAACAAAAGGGCACTAACTGAAACTACTAAAATGTCTCACCAGGTACTGAATGCTGAAATACCCCAATCAACCAAAATCACCTGCAAATAAGAATACAGGAGGAAACATAAGAAGAAAGGGGTCAGATCCCTCAGTGAGGAAACGGTATTTCAAAGCGGTTTTAGGCCTCACAAAAACCGTTTGAAAACGTTTAAAAATACCACACGCAAATATAAGTATATATATATATACGTATAAATGCTAGATAACAAATAGTAGTTTCGAAATTCATTTCGAAATTCTTCACAATCACAACAATAACAAAGATAAAGATGTACAAAAATATTTATTTGAAGACGTAATTAATAAAACGTGCAAAAGTTCTTAACAGACATTCATGCTAAATTTCATCATTTAGAACAAAAATGAAAACGTTATCAAAGTCAAACATTTATCTTTTGTATCAAATCGAAAACATTTTCAAAGCCACAAATCATGCTATGCAGATATCATACCAAATGATATCTAGAGCTCATTATCAATGATCATATGCCCATGTTATATTAGAAATTTTCTGACTTGATCAGATCAAAATAAACTAGCAACCTTATGAGTCCAAATAGCACCCGACTCAAAAGGACTAACAGCTGACAGCCTTAGGGACTCTAAATAGTATTCCGTCCACCCTAAGGGTCTCAAGGCTGTAACAAAGTAGATATTGATCTAAGCACATCTGCAAGCATTACAGTCTCTGTGCTCCAGCTAGATATACCTTATCAGAGTACATAATAATATAATAAGGGAAAATGAGCAATATTACAGACTCTTCAAAATTTGTATCCAACAAACCGACATGGGACCACTGTCAATATCACACATGGACTCTGCCACTAGATCATATGTGGACTCTGCCACTAAGCTCATACGTGAACCTCTGCCACTGAATCATATA